>PNEQ01103717.1:45130-108147 GCA_003012365.1 Medauroidea extradentata | reverse complement strand
TTGAACTCAAAATACTTCAAACAATTGCTCTTTATAATTTTTTTTAAATTTTTAAACTGAGATTCGGATTCGAGGGGTGGATTCGAAGAACACTTAGGTATTCGGATTCGAGATTCGGATTCAAAAAATTTGGGATTCGACCCATCACTAATATATATATATATATATATATATATATATATATATATATATATATATATATAGTATAATAAGCACTCAATTTAAAATTAAATGCTACAAAACACGTTGATAGGTGTCGCGCATTATACTAAAACGCACATCGTACGTATATACATATGCATAGGTATATGGAGTTATAATATTTACGTCACACATAAAATACAATTCTACAATACTATGATTTCTGTTGTTATAGTAATGAATATGTATTTATATGAACGTGTATATGCATACACATATAGATTCCTACTTTCATTTATGTGTATATACACGTATATCGTAGGCTGAAGTGACTTACGGACATTAAAAAAAAATATATAAATTTTTGCATATTATATAGCAGTGGCGTGGGGTTTGTTGCAAGGTATGCTGTAAGCTGTACTTCGCGAAGTCTGTACACATTCGTAAGTTGGCTATCGGTAGTGGCGAGGCACGAGTGCGATGCCACTTCTAATATGTCACTCTAAGATTTGTACAGATGTAGCGAAATGCAGATTACCTTGCAACACAACCATGCCACGCCACTGTTATATAGTAGCCCTGAATAAAGAAATTTACTAGCGTCTAATTACAAATATACACATGAAAAGTCATTAATATATACTCACATTTGAAAAACACGGAAAAGTAAAATAATATAAATTTTCCTCAAGTCTCGCCACGTGCCCGAAGTAACATCCACTTACTATACTATAAAATTTAACAATATAAATCATATTGTAATATTGAAATTTACATCTTATCCGGTATCAATATTTTGTAACTCTTTGATGCATAGTCATTCTAGTAAAGTGTATTAATACTGTTTCTATTTTTAAGTATTGTCGAATCAAATTCTTTTTATGATACTTTAAATTGGAGTTAGTAGTTTAAGTGCATGTTTGTAGCAGGAGTATTGTTTATTTAGTCAGAAAAATCTTGGCATCTTAACTTCGCCTTAAAAAAGTTTATTAAACAGGTAGCCTACACAGATTTACCGCGGGAATTTTTGACTGTTTGTTAAGTTTCAGTATAACTAAAGGTACGTCAATTTCGCGGATTTATCTGGCAGCAACCTAGACTTGTCAGTCCTATACACCGAATATCCACACTCGATTATCTATTGGCCTATAGCCGTACAAGCAGGTAGCAAGCCATAGCACTTCGCATTATTTCCTAATTTACTACTGGCTTGCAGCAGTCAAACGCGTTTCGTAACAGCCGCCAGCAAGTCACAGACATGACAATGAAGTATACATAATTGACGTTCAACCTGACCTGGAATGTATCTGCGAAATTTACGTACCTCTAAGTATAACGTGTCCACGACTGAGCTTCTTCTTTCGGTTATTGCGTATCCCCATCTAACTCGGCCAATGATATCTCTGGTGCACCGTTCCTTCAAAAACTACGTAACCATTCCCCAGTTACACAGTGCGCAGGCCACAACACTGTTCTGCAGAATGCGGTGACATGACAGATTCTTGCGATTTTCAAATACCTCTGCAAGTAAATAACGTAGTAAACATTCTACATTTATTCGTATCTAAGCATGAATTATTTAAGTTTACATCGTCTTTCATTTTTTTTTGCGAATTTAAGGCTTGTAGACTAGTACTATAAATTCGTTAGTTGAATTGTTTTCTGTAGAACATGTTTGATTGACTAGGCTACCTGCTGAAATTCAGAGTTTTTGAGTGCCTGTCGGTATATTTTTGATGTCACATATTATTTCTTTGGGAGTGATCATGTTTTCTTTCTAATCAGTATATATTATATAATTTTCGTCTTAGTGTTATTACTACTTTTCTTTAATTGTGTCCATTGTAGTATATATGTATGATATCTAAAAGTTTCAGTGTACGAAATGACACAATGTCCTTAACTGCGCCAAATAAATACATTATTATTATTAAACTGACTTCTATTATACTTAACAAAATTTAAATCAGTGTATCACATACAAAACTGTAGAAATAAAAAAAATTTGTAGAAACGTAACAGCAAACAATTAAAAAAAACTAAGCATATCAAATTATCACTGTCAAAGTGAAAAATGTTGACAGCTACGACAAATGTCATTAGCCTATCCATATTTTGGTCAAGTGTTAAATGAGATGTTTTCCAACTGCGCTCGTTAGCACAATAAAAACAGACAAAAGAAGCCAGTAGAAACAAAATATGTTCTTGTGCAAGATGAACGCTGCTCTGGATGCAGTGACTGTTCTAAGACGTACCCAGGAGCCTGGCCGCCTGAGAGGGCAGCCTCCGTCGTGCTGGACCATACTAGGAGGGCAGGAGGGGGTGCCTTGGAGAAACTGGCGACTCGCAGACGCATACTGTGCACACATGTGCCCAGGACAACCTCCCCTCCCCCATCCCTTCACCATCACCACCCCAACTGTCACCCAGTGACGCGAATCTGACCTCACCGCAACCGTTCTCTCGCCAGGCGACAATACCTATTCGAAAACATTCTCCCTGAAAAGTACAATTCAAAACACGACAAATATTTCGTCATTATAGTTCAAAGTTGCCAGCAATTATGGATATTTTAATTTTTTTACTGTGCCTGCTTTATATTACGTTTAAGTATTCCATACTTTACAAAATGAAAAAAAATTCGTTTTGACAGTTGTGCGCGTTGCATATCAGTGGCTTATATAAGAACCATCCCTCCCCCCTCCCCAATGAATAAAAATTTTGTAAAGTTTAAATTAACAAGCACAATAATTATGTTTGTAAATAATCGTGATTTAGCGTCTGAAGATTGATTTGCAAAACTTGTTTCATAGATTAAAAACAGGTTCGACAACTATATGGCATGTATTTTATTTCGTTAGGAACGCAGCAAATTAGCTCACATTCAAATATAAGACTAATCTTATTACTGTCGTACTATTTATTTCCATTTGACTTCTAGGGTTGGATTGTAAAGACAATGATGTTTCGTAAATTGACTTGAAGAAAACTCATGTACGTAATAGTTACTTACTTTATTTGCTACTGTTTATTGAACTAGTCTTGGAGGATATTGAACCGGTAGCAACCCTGCACGAGAACACTCCCTGACTATCGAGTTATGTAGTTTTGCCACTCACTTGAACAATAGTCAGTGACCAAATATCTAAGGGCAAAGTAAATATTAGACTCTGGAGTCCAGCACGCAGGGCGTTGATACTGCGGAGTTCCTGTGCAGCTAAGCATATGTACTACTTATGAATACATTCCGGACATAAACACTGAGCAGTAATAATTACAAACTGAAATAATTATTACAAATTTTTTATGAAACACTAAATTGGTTGCTCTTTTAAGAACTGAACAAAACAAAGTTCTTAACATTTACGGTAAGCTGCAATAATAAAACCAAATTGTTGAGAAATAAAAATAACACAATTTACGAAACACCAAACCATATTCCCATGTTAAAATATATCACAATTTTATTCAGTTTTGTCTGGATTACTTTTGGCTAGATAAATGTACTGTAGTAGAGTCTATCCTTTTTTTTACTCGAAAGTTTTTTAAAAAATATTTAAAATTGTGAAAATAAATAAAGCTAAGCATATTATAGGAAAACACGACGAAATTAAGTAGGCCTATAATTTTCTATGCCCTTGCACAAACAGGCCATTTCGTAGAGATATGCCTGAAAATCACGGTTTCGTACTGTTCTTGAAAATGACTTCCAACTATCATTTAGGATCAACTAGTGTTCTGTCACATAGTTGCCATTACGTTAACAACGCTTCTAGATTGAAATAGCAATGTTTAAGTGGCATGTAATCAGTTGCTTACAAAATTAGGAATCCTATATTATTTGCTCAATTCATAATTTCCCGTCCGGGAAGGTTTCAAGCAAATGGTGATTATTGACTACTGCCCAAGTAAGTACATCTGAAAAGATAGAGTGGGAGTCAGTGCTTTCCTGCTGGAAGTAACTGACAAGTAAATTAGTTCGAAATGTAGCAGCTTCTAAATTAAATTCACTAAAGTGTGTGTGTGTTTTGGTGCGTGTGTTCATGTGTTTGTTTTCCGCAAAGATTTCATGTAAATGTTCATATTGACAATAACAGCCTTATTCTTATTATGAAAACAGCTTTTAACGCTGTTTGCTCAGGCATTCATGTAAAAAAACTACATAGACAGAAGTAAATCACAGCATGCATTACCTCAGATATTTGCAGTACGTTTTCTGCCTTAAATAAGAGCTTAAACGGGAGCCAATGGTACACCATAACAATTTCACGGAAATCTTACACAATTTGTGCGTCTTTTTTCATATTCACCTGATAAAATTTTTATACTTTATTGTATTGACGAGAGTCATAGTCTACAGATTGATCGGAAACACAATACTGTTAGCATAGTTTCTTAGGATCAACTTTAATACAAAATACCTTCGTACAAGTGCCCAGGAAAATATTTTTATAATATAATTTGAGGGGCGTCAATTTCGCGGATTCATCTACTATAGTACTAGCTTAGATTTATCAGTTTTATACAAGCACTGGCCACACTTGACTATCCACTGGTTTCTAACTGCACAAGAAGGTAACACGCAATTGCCCGATGAATTATTTCCTTATTTTGTAGTGTGGCTTGCAGTGGCTAATCATAGACATGATAGTGAAGTTAACCTTTGGCGTACAACCTGACCTAACACATTCCTGCGAAATTGATGAACCTTTAAATATAAATTATTTTCAGTACAATTGAATGCAGCATATCTACAGCAAAAATTTTTGGACAGGTTGCATAGGACGCAGGCGAGTGATACTAAACACTACATCCTGCACCTAGAGCTATGCAACCTGTCATACACCCATTGCTCTCCAGACGTTTTTACTGCTTAGACTAGTACACAATTAAATGTGATAACATGTTATCGGAGTCGGTGCATTTCACTTTAATATTGGTTCATTTAAACTATGCCCGAAGTCAAATCACCGAGTTTCGGTAGTAAGAGATATCTGTCCAAAAGTACCAGAAACATGATGCGGCAATCATGACAGTCAAAATAAGATGGCAAAAGGATATGAATCAAATTAAAGATCCAATATCGTTCCACTAAAGGCTCCAAAACTTTGTCGACTTCAATTCGTGACTTCTGTGTCCTTGTTCCATTTTATAACTATTGACGCGTTAAATAACTGAAGACCGTGTACGAAATTCATATGACGTTTACCAAATAGAAAGGCGTAACGACTTCCAAGTGGGGAAATATAGTAGTTTTATATTTTATGAAATAGGAATAGTTTTGTAGTCGTTAACTGGAGGTACAATTGCCCTTTATAAAAATAGCTCAGCTAATTACCCAATAGTGGTATTTCAAGGACAACAATTAGCTTTTTCTTTTTCTGTTATTATAATCCACAAAAATCAATAAACCTAATTAAATGAAATAAATTCACGATGAAACTACGTGTCACGGACCTCTGCTTGACATGCATAAATTTCCACAACAAAATAATTTTTTATTTAAAAAAATTGCTAAAAATAGCGATACAATCAAAATTGTAGCAATTTTTTTAATGCAGAAAATATTTTATAATGAATTTTTGCATCCGTCAAACAGTATACCGTGCCATGTAGTTTCAATGTATTTCCAAATGACTTCATTTCATTGGTGTTTGTGGCTCATAAGAACGAAAAACATGCAAATATGTTGTTATTTGAAATTTCACTATGGGAAATTTGGCTGACCTGTTTTTTTTTATTTGTAGGAGAAAAATGTGTATCCAAGTAACGTCTATAAAACAAAACTGTTTCGTACAAATGTAAAATTACGATTTTTTCCTACCTTGAACGTCTTAACGTGTCGTTGACAGCGAAGTCATTAGAATTTAGCCAGAGATTCAGAATCTCAGTCATTAGAAGGGAAGTGGTTGCGGTCTATGTTATGATGTATCACTTCCCAAGCAGAAAATACTTATTTTGAATCACAACAAAACAGTCAAGAGTGTCACTGAAAAATCTAATTTGGTAGCAGTATTCAGTTTACGATTCTGTGTGAACTTTTGTATGTAATTTATACTAAGTAATAAACATGATATTCATTAAAATCGGAAGCGTAATATTATTTTAGCTTTTTAAATATCTTAGGTGTTTCATATAGATTATTTACATTTTCAGATGTACATGAAAAGGAAGTTAACATGGTCAGTTAAACCATTATTATACAGTAGTAGTTTCAAATAACTCAGGAAAAAATAATGGATAAGAAAAAGACAAAATTTCAGCATGGTACGCGTTCTTAAGAAACCACCTCATCACACTCCTGGATTGGCTTCTGAAACCTACAGTGGAGAACATAAGTCAGTAATCGAAATCAGTTACTTCCGAAAAAGAGTGCTGTGTTTTACCATTACGCAACCCGCACTTCCAAAACGTGTAATATCTTTCAGAAATAACTAGAAAGATGACATTTAAAAAAAAAAAAAAAAGCTAATTTATGCAAGACACATACAACTTACACCGCATGTACAAACATACGTATAATACTTTTACAGTATACTAAGTAGTAAAAACACTGAAATTAGAATTTTTTAAAAATATTGGCGCTGAAATCTGGTTTTGAATATTTCTAGGCCCTACCAGACAGAAACAGTTTTAATATATTACACAGAATAGTTCACGGTGATTTTCCGTCAAACACAGGCGTTATCCTTACAGTACATCATTTTGGAGCAAAAATGTAATATGCATGTATGTCCGATCACCAGTATCTCCAGAGTAGTAAGAAACTTCGGAATAATGACGAATAATATGCAGAATTAAATCACTGATGTTTCATCAGTCCGTTTTGTTTGTATTTAAGTATGAATAGCTGCAGATATACCAGGTAAGTGTTCTGGGAATTTGCAGATTGGTTATGCCATCCCGTGTCAAATATGAATCGTAAGTAAACTACACGTAGCAGTACAGCTGCCAAATTCATTTAACCAGGGACCCATATGTATATGAAATTTTCTCCAAATTGTGTAGACCTGTCTGTGGCGATAACGCTTCGTGAATCTTCCTAAAAAGGCACAATAAATAAATACTTCAAACATATTTTCGATTATTTTTTAGCTTAAAATTGTTTTAAAGTGATATCGTAAGTAATATTTTAAAAGGATTGTATAAGTTACAGATGTTTCTAAACACATGTTTTACATAAGTTACATGCGCTCTTTCTTGCCTTTATTATAATCTGTTAGGTCACAACAAAATATTTCAAGAGCCTCTACAGCTTTTTTTAGAACAACAGTTGGAATTTGTAAATAAAGTAAAACATTAAAAAGATGCTACTCAAAATTTCCAGCAAATTTATGTAATTAGTTCCTAACATAGAATCCCATCGGCCTGAATTTAATTTGAAAGTGCAGCCCACTAATACGAGTAATTTTAATCGGAAGCATATAAAAGAGCTTTTGGAAAAACTATTTGTTGACAGCTTTAGCAGGATGATAACTTTTTTTTTTAGATTCTATAACTTTCATTAATCTTCAGATAGTGTCGAGATGTGGTGCACATCTGTGATATCGTGTGTCGGTGTACTGCATCACTCGCAGCGGGATCACATGGCGTGTCGGTGAACTGCCCTCTAAGCACTCCATTAGGACTGTTTTGTTGTGTGCCGCCTGCGTAATGTGGGGAGGATGGTCATTGTGATCGCTAGAGAGCAGTGAGAAAGACTCTCAGAGGTCCAGGTACGGTCGGCGATATGCCCTTCACAATTTACGTACCCACACGCCGGCACAAATGTCCCCCGACACCTTTCAGACGTCACTCATGCGCCACGTCACACTCACGTCACTGCCAGCTCCTGAAGGTCTTTCAGGGCGGGACTGACCCCGGCGCGGATAAAAATGCCACCCCCGAGCACAAGAGAAACCGGGGCAGTATAATGGGCGCTCAGCACAAAGCCTAGAGAGGACATCAGGACCATGTCGGGGGTATGGATTTTGATACGGCCGCTTTCTGGTCAGTCAGGTAACTCTGCTGGAACTAATGATGCACATAAGCGTTTGGAAAAATAACTTGCCCTTGGTTCGGTTATTCTCTCCCTACCTAAGAGACACGCAAAATTTGCGCTGTTATTTGGTCACAGACTATATAGACACCACTGATATGTAGGCTACAGTAGTATACATTCTCGAACATAGCCTGAGATAGTTTTGGTTACTAGTATTAATGTGGGCCATTTCGTTTTACATGTATTTGGTTTGTCAACTTTGGAAATTTTAATTTTTGGCACGAAGTGTTCCTGCCTACAATCCACGACATTGTAGGCCAGCGGAGCACGTCGAGCCTGTGCATAACTGTTGGAAGTCCAGCCTTTCCACCAATAAATTAGCGAACCGGAATTACCAATACTAGAGAAGATTATTATATATGATTGATGGAATACAGCAAAAATGTTCTGTACCAACATATCCTTGAAAACACTGTAGTTTCTTGCAACAAACATGATTCGGTGATGTACTTTTGAAACAACGAAACTGTCTGTAGACCAATAACAGTCATAAAATATTACAACATCGGTATGCTGATTTGCTAGGTCAGGTACGGTAACAGCTCGAAGTATAATCAAAAGCCAGTAATCTTCTGGTAAGCTGAACGTGTTTTGAAATCCAGCAAATAGTCAAGTTTTCCCGCGATAAACCATCATCTCTGAAGATGATTTATCGCGGGAAAACTTGACTGTTTGCTAGGTTTCAACGTAGGTTCAGCATATCAAAAGATTACTGGCTTACGCTTGAACGTGGATCTGTTACCCTATTTGACTGAGCCTGTAAGAAGCCCGCTGCTGTAATATTTGTTGTCGGTTATTGGTCTGCAGACAGCTACGTCGTGTCAGGTATATATAAGGCCCGGTAGTTTTTGCGAAAAGAATTTTGCAGCACTTTGTTTCAGTGCCTTACGTGCGCACCTGCATCTCTACTTTGTGGTCAGTGATTGGATGCCTTACATAAAACGTCTGGAGGTTAAACCCGCAAATCACAGACGTGTCGTGTCACAGTTATCCATACACTGATTGGCACAGTCAAATGAATAATAACTCTGCACAAAAACACTCTGTCAATAATCATAAGTTGAGCTGCAGGTGTGCACGTAAGACACTGAAACAAAGTGGGGCAAAAATCTTTTCGCGAAAATTACCGGGCCCTAGGTGTATATCACTCAGTCATACACGTTGCAAAAAAAACAGGGTTTTCAAGGGTATGCTGACACGAAAAATTTTCGCGATATACCGTCCTCTCTAACCATTACCATTCGGCATTCATTGCATAATTAATCATACTCCTTTTTTTATTATAGTCAAGTGTGCGGCCACGTTTACCATGAGAATGTTATATGGCGCAAAATATAGTTGGTACGAAAATTGCACAAGATGGTCGCCTGCCCAAACTACCAAGCGGTGTCCAGAGCTTCAGCAGATATAAGCTTTTTCCTCCACCACTGTTCAACATAATGTGTAAGTGAGGAACAACACTCTGAGAACGTTACACACGTATATACTATTTTCAAGAACTTCCTTCCCCAGCTAGCATTTAAAGGTTCTCTTCTCGCTGCCGAAATGGTGAAAAAGGGTGGTTTTAGGAAGGATTATCTTGGTTCAAAATGTTTAGAAAGGTATAAGTGTGTACGTCACACCGTCATCTCAAATATTACGATATAACATGATAGTGTCACAACTCAGTGTCTCATAGAGGCGAGTTGTATGAGAGAAGACTGCACACTAGTTCATTGACTTGCGCCTAGAGGCTAGGATGAGGCATGATGCGCGTGTTGTGTCGCCCTTAAGGGGGAGTGTTAGACAATTTAATGCATATTAAGTTTTTGAGCTAAAACATATATTAAATTTGTATTATCAAATATTTCTCTTCAACAAAGCATAGTTCATATTCTTGGTAAACTGCTTGACATAAATAATAATGCAATCTTTCATTAATTTGTCATGCAGAGTCACTGCCAGACCATTTTTGAAAGTTAACCTATAATTCTCTTGCACGTATTCTGCATGACAAATAAATTAAGGATTCCATTATTATTTATGTCAATGCAGTTTACGAAGAATATGACCTATGCTTTGTCAAAGAAAAAATTTTGATAATAAAATTTGAATAAATGTTATAGCTGAAAAACTTAATATGCAATAAAATTATCTAACACTCCCCCTTTATTCTCCGCACTTGGACTTGAAAGTGCAAAATACTTCCATCCAGGTGGCCACCAACTTACGTTATTTCAGTAACTTAACACAGTTTTGTGTTATTAGTTTCTTTTTCCTGCTTCCATTCGTTTCACAGTAAAAACAAAATGTTTCAATAAATGACACTGCGAAGTTACTCTGCTGCAAAGAAAATTGTTGTTTCAAAGTTACAGTGTTGGTAACCAAAATTGTTATTGTTAATATACTTAATTAACATTTGGAATCTTTGTGAGTGCGAGATTTTCGTCAGCGCTTAAGATTCCACTATACACCTGATGTACAAATTATTTATTTTAAAGCCGAAATATTTGTTTTAGAGTATAAATAAAAAATGTGCTTAAAGAATCAATTTAATGTATGTGTGTTCTTTAACATTTCTGGCCTAAATTTGCATTTCTTGGTAAATGCAATTTGTGAACACTGATAGAAAAAAATATACCATTCATTTGTTTAATCACTGTTTACAAATTGCACTTAACGCAAGAAACAAATTTAGGGCAGAAATGTTAAAGAACACGCATATTAAATTGTTTTTCAAAAAAGATTTATTATTTACACTCTAAAACAAATATTACGGCTTTAAAACGAAGAATTTGTACATCAGGTGTATAGTGGAATCTTAACATCGAGGTCCTCAGCGCTGGTGAGAGGTGACCGGAATGAAGGGTCTAGGGAAACGGGAGATCCCCGGAAAAACTCGCCGACCAACGACATCGTCCGTCACGATTACAACATGCGAAAATCCGGGGACTGACCCCGCCAGGAATCGAACCCGGATCGCCTTGGTGGGAGGCGAGAGGTCTGACCCCTCGACCACAGTGGTTGTTATTTGTATAGATACGGCAGTCTGAACACTCCGTTTTTTTTTTTTTTTTTGCCATTTTGAGGGGCACGAAAAATGTGTTTTAAATGAACGTGCCAAACTTTTGAAACTATAGCGATATGGTTTAAAATGTGGATAGCTTGCGTGCTGGTAGTTACTCTGGATGTCATTGCAGCTATTATTTTACCTGCTACATACCAGAAGAGTCGTATTTACTTAGGAGGTAGCGTAAAAAGGGGTGATAAGAAACACTGGGGTGAATATATAAACACAATTTTAAAGCTAAATTTTCAGTATAAATTCTGTTTTAAAATTTTAATTTTTAGGTATGCAAGTTAAAATAGTTTGCAAACAGTAGTTTTACTGTAATTATATTATTTTAAAGCAAAAGATGTAAGCTAGGAATTTATTTCTAATTTCGTTTGTATTCACCCCAGAGTTTTTAATCACCCCGTTTTACGGTAGGTAGGCATAGTCCGATGCGGCATTCTATAGTGTCATGATCCAACCCGCGTATGCCACGCTCTGTATCTCATGGGAACTATAGTGCAGAAATGATGCGGTTTTGGACCTGTGTTCATTTAATATTTTTGCTCCTTTTCACTGAGATAAAAGTGATGTTGAAGTTACCATACTTGTGTTAAAATAGAGACAACATACCAGTTTGTTTGTCGGTACCGTTTGGACAGTTCCTTCAACAATCTGTTCTGAAGAAGTCACCATCTGGTTTGTAAAAGCAAGGATCTTTGTTTATTCTACAAAACAGATTGTTGAAGGAACAGTTCATATAGAACCGACAACCAAACTGTTTTGTTGTCCCTATTTTAACAGAAATGTGGTACCTACAACTATATTTTTTTTTTCAGTGTAGAAGCGAGGTCCGACCGCTTGGCTGCTGGGCAAAAAGTCCCGGGTTCCATTTCCGGCCGGGGAGAACAAATATTTTCCGTTGCCTCTCTGGGTTCAGGATTGGGTGTTGTGTTGTCCCCTCATCACTATACTACGGAAGGCAATGGCGAACCTCTGCATAATCACCTCGCCTAGTTGACTTCGGAGTACGTCGTGGTGTCTATCACCCGGTGCCGTCCGTGGTTGTAAACCTGTCTTCGGACAGAACACCCAGCATCATCTAAATGCGAAGATTGTTCCTCAAAAATATTGACACGCGATTTTGTAGCATCCTTTATTATACTGTCGTCCTCGCCATACCGACCATTCTCCCGCCGAGTGCATGCGGTTATTATTAAGTCACAATGTTAGCCAAGGAAGGAACAACATCAGCATGAGGGCGTTCACGTGGCAAAAATGCTTACTTTTATATTTGTACGGCATAGTGTTCGTTTTATAGACGTTACTTGTACAATTTTTTAGCTCTCATAGTATTCTCATAGCGACATGATCGAGTAAAAATTTGCAATTTACGGGAACATAGGAATAACAAAAACCAAGTTACTTGAATTAAATTCTTTACACTGAAGTTATATATTTTGGGAAATAGGCTTAAAGATTTAAAAACACAAAATGCAAATCCTTTGTATTAAAAAAAAAATCTGAAAATGATCATAATTTACTTCATTTTTTGCAATTTTTAAATAATACAAAATTACTTTGTTGAGTGTTTTGAATATATTTGTCTACCATATGCCCCATAATATCTAACTGCAGTGTAAATTATTTCATTCTAGTAGTAATTTGCAGATTCTGACTTTCACATGCCGCTGTGGGAAAACTACGAGAGCTAAATATTTTTTTCAAGTGGAAAATGTGGACACAAGTAATGTGCATAAAGCGAACACTATGTCTTGCAAATGTAAAATTATGAAGTTTTACCATGCGAACAGCCGACGAGCACCCATTTAGTAGTATGGGAATTGTAGGTTTGTTATGTGCACTAATATATGTCATAACTCGATCCAAGCAAGGTAAAGTATTTCCTTTAACACACGTAATAAAGAATGCCGTAAGACATAAATCCTTTTACTGGAGGAAAATGCAATGTAAAGTAAATTCTAATTCACAGGCTGTAAAGAGCCAGATACAAAATATTTTTTTTATAACGAATGCATGTAAACTTACAAACAAACATGTTACCGTCTTCGACCGACGAAGAGTTTATTTTCTACAGTATTCGCACAAAATTAAGTAAAAGTAAATATTATGCTGTTTTATGTACGTGCCATAGTAAAATCAAACTTGCATAAGAAAGAAGAAAATAATTCACAGAGAACAAAGTTGCCGTTAAGTACTTGTTTGTATCATTAGTGGAAATTATTTTGGTTTCAAAAAAGGTGTGCAAATAATATCTACAAAATCTATTTCACTTTCAAAAAATTTTTAAATATAAAATATTCTAAGAGTAATTTTATATGTTACATTTTGCAACGCAAACATTTTTATTCGCTGGGAATTATAATATTTTAGTAGTTTCGCTAGTTTTTACTATGGATACGTAGTAAAGAAAAGAGTACAGGTTTGACACTGACATGTCGTTATGAGGAAACTACATATTATATGGTAAACCTACCCTACTTTGTGTTACTAAGGCTTCGAACTTCAGTGCCAGAGAGATGTTAACATTTTAATTGTGTTCTTTACACGTACACATTGGTCATGTTTTGCTGAAACTACACATGTATGTTTTCTGTTGGTGAACTCTCTGTGTATAGAGTCCTCCTAATTTTGTGAAACCTGCAACGTGGGTTATCCCAATATTAAGGTACATCACGGTATATATACATGGTCGGTTTGCAGTATAATATTTTACTGGATGGAAATATCGACCCAAAAATGCATATACTGTAAGTCGAACAGTGCTCAGTGATTTTAAAGCCAAACTCCTTCAAGGGTCGGAGTGACGTGTATCAAAAGAGATAATTCGCAAGGGTTTCCTCCTTTGAAAGCACCTGCAGATCGAAGGACAACGGTGCGGTAAACTGGTCGGTGCTGCCAGCAAAAGAAGGCGTCGTGCCGTTGCATAACTAGAGACATGCGCGGAGGACAAAAAAAAGTCCAAAGGTATGAGGAGAAGTGCTGGCCGTGGCCGGGGAAGACACACAGGTAAGGCCCGGTCGTGGTGGGAATAGAGAGGCCGCCGTGAAAGGAGGGGACATTGTTGGGAGTTGTGTTGACCCCCGTGGCCAGCTGACCACTCCCCTGCAGGGAGCTCGAATTAGCCCGCTATTCTTACTGCCCGGCGGGGAGGCATACCTTTACGAAACTGGTGTTACCACTGCCCCCCTCCCGACAATCTCCTACCTGCATGACAAGCAGGGGAGCTTGTCGTAGTCGACTACAACGTGTCCGGCACGCGTCCGTCAGCCGGTTGCTCTGACGCAAACAACCGCCACGCCCACACACGACGTCGCCTCATTGCTACTTGTAACACTGCCTCGGTGGCCGCCTGCAGGTCCTCGTGACTTGAATAAGACAAACGAATCCTACCCGAAGTGAAGCGATTTTGGTTAGCGGTACTGAGGGGTGACATGATGCGAGTATGGAGCAGCGCCGGAATGAAGAAGCGGGGGAAACTGGAGATCCCCTAGATAATCTGCCGACCAGAAGCATCATCCAACACGATTCACACATTCGAAAATCCGAGGACCTAATCCTAACGGAATACTACCGAAGTTTGTAACGACATCCAGAGTGGCAATTTATGCATCAAAAATAAATACTTTACAAAATATTAAAGCACTGAAATGTGTACTTCGTAATAACACACTTAATTAAAAAAATATTTAATTTCATTCAGTACTACCAAAAATTTCCTCCAGTAACTAAAGTTAAATAATTGTAATACAGAGCTACCAACGTGTAAAAATCTAAATTGTATTCAGTTCTGTGATTTGATGTTGCAGTCTTTGTAGGGTTTGTCCTTGCGAATTTCAGACGTTTTCAGCGAAAATAAGCTTCATGTCGTTATTGTACGTTGATCTATAACTCTCTTATTATAATATGTTCCCTAGCCAGGATCGACGTACTTTGGGGTTTCAAAGTTAGAAGTGCGGAGCATAAAGCCTGGAAAGTAAAGAGACGCAACTGAATGTTAGTCTAACGCTCTTATTTCATTTGGGAATTCTGAAATGGTGCGCAAATATTTTCAATGGCTACTAAATAACGTAAAAGTATCGTATTATTTTTAGCAAAACAATTTATTTATTGTAATTTTTTTTTGTGTATAACAGATTTTATTCGATTGCTTTACCGCTTTTGTTGCCGATCTATACTACAGTTTCCTTTTATTATTACAAATTTAAAAGCATTTTTGAAAACAAAATTCGGACAACCTTGGAATATTTCTTTATCTGTTTCGTTAGTGAAAATACACGGGAATATACAATGAAGCATTTATTTACTAAAATGGTGCGTTAATATTTGCAATATCATTTCGTAACGTAAATTTGTACGAAAAAAAATTGAGATTGGTCGCATCCTTGCAGCAATTTACAAGCACAAACTTTTGTGTGGTTATGATAGTAGGACGTGTGTGCTAAGTTGTTGGTTACTAAAACAACGTGTATAATTTAGATGTGGGTTGTCCGACCATTACCTCTATTTCAACATACCTACAGAAACAGCTGACCGTACACCGCCATATTGTTGCGTGAATAAACGAAGTCAGATTAACCTCAGCACGGGGTGTTCAATGCTCCGCCTGCATTTTTATCTCATCTCTGAGAGAAAACAAGTATAAAAATTACGCCATGTCACGTCTGTTACGTATTTAACGTATTTTTTCTGTGACAATACGACGCGCTGTCTGTTAGAGCAAATATCGTAGAAGGTAATATTGGACACTACAGTAGTTTACAATTTTGAAGTGCGAGACATGTTACTAGCGGCGTGAGCTGGAAACACTAGCAACATTCAAAATTGTGGATGTGCTATGATCAATTTATACATTTTTAAACGTCTGACTATCAGACCCATATAACGAGAATGCGTAGTAGAAAGAAAGCTGAATAAATCAGTCTAATTATTATGATTTATAAAGTAAAGAGTTCGGAAATAAAAACAAAGCATTGAATAACCTAACTACTATACTAGATAACTAACTTTATATTTTCCGTAAGAAAGAAAACAAAAACTTGCACACTACAGAGTTTAACCTATCAACATAATCACCAAAAGAACAGGTCTATCTTAAAATAAAAAATACACGTTAATTTATAAGTTATCACATGTAAACAACGCTCCTATCAACGAGCGTTAGATTACTCGCCTCTCAGGCGATCCCGGGCTCAATTCTCGGCGGGGTCGGTCCCCGGATTTTCACACGTGGAAACAGGGCCGGACGATGTCGCTGGCCGGCGGGATTTCTCGGGGATCTCCGGCTCACTCCCGCCTCCCTCATTTCGGTGCTTCCTCGTAGGTAGGGCCTCATGCCATGTCGTCCCTCGGAGGTATGTAGAAACCTACAGGCACCCAGTCATAAATCTGTATTCGGAGAACAATACCCTGGCTCTTGGGTATCTTCCTTATACGACATTTAGCCTATTTGTTTTACCTGGAAGTGTTGCAGGGCAAAAATTTTTTGAATGGTTCTTACTCAGTTTTTCCCGTTGATTACGAATTTTTTGGATGCCACTTTGTCACTTTTGGGCAATCGTCGCCAGTTAATTGGACTTTCGATGACGTTTATTTACATAGTTTAATGTGGGTGAGGGATAGTCACAATGAGCATAGTACACAACGTTATAGTTGTAATGTTGTACAATTTTCTACCATATATAATTTACAGCAGGTTATATATTAATAAAAGGTGATGCCTAAATAGCACAGTATATTATTTTAGCATTTCAAGCCTAATAAGAGAAAATTGTTAAATAGTAGATAACATTAATTTTCTAATTTTGATTAAACCGTTTTAGAGTTCAAAATTATGCAAGACACCACTTTCGTTTAAAATATTAGGATCTCTATATCACCTAACTACAAAATTTTCTGTACAACCAACTGGTAACGAAATACTACCAAAAAACTGTTTTCGGGTGCCTTTTTCTTTATCACGACGATTTCCCAACACTGATGAACCGACACTCGGCAAATTCGTAATCAGCAGAAAAAAATTAGGTCATGCCAAATTTGATGGTTTGGCGAGCCTGGTACATACAAGCAGGGCGGGCAGCTAGCCGACGGCTGTGACCGCGGCCATTCAGCCGGTCGTCTTCGCGTATGACCGCACATACTAAGTGGACGGTACACATGCGCTCTGTGCCTGTGCATAATGTGGTCTGTGTTGTTTGTACAGCCCCGGTAGTCTCTGACCGCACACACTCCCCCTCTACACCCTCTCTGCTCGTGGGTGTTACACCACTTATGCATTCAACTTTAGGGCGCCGCCTACATTCGCGTTAGAGGCTCAGAAGTGACAGAGATATAAGTGTGTCCTTGAAGAACGAATCAAGTATCGCGTCGCCACAACGAGCCAAGCGCTGATATATTAGTGGGCAAGATTTCTTCCGATCCATTTTTACTATGGAACTTTATCAGTGGCCATACACATTTATTGGCGATAAGTTTGTAGCAACGTTCAATCAACAATTTTCTTCTCAGTCTCCCAAACATAAGGTAAGGGTTTTTTTAAGTACGGCAGTCTGATAAGATCGTTTCTATATGAGGGCTTAGAAACAGTGTTTTATTTACCATGATGTCTTAACAATGACATTCCATTCATACCTAAACTGTATTTTTTTACATCAACGTAATAGGAATACGTGGAATAGTTTCGTAAAAAAATTCGTATTTTTGAACACTGCGTCTGATATCTACTGTGTTTTTGTTTTGTCGCATGTCACTTGGATTTCTTCTTTTCTGTTCTTTGATTATTATTGTTGTTATTATTATTATTATTATTATTATTATTATTATTATTATTATTATTATTATTATTATTATTATTATTATTATTTTCATTAATTATCTGTTTGTTCCTTGTTTTATTTCACCCGATTCCATTTTTTTTGTAATTTTATGTTGTGTTTGTATCCTGTTGACTTAATGATACTCTGCTTATTTGTTTGTATGAACGTATTTCTATTATCTTCAGTTTTCTTTGATAGTAACTAAATCTAGTCAGTGAAACGCATGTGAAAACTGTGATAGGTCGCGTCCTAAAGGCTTACGTGATGTGAAACGTAAGATCAATAGCTATGTTTCAATTGTGGTATTTTTGGAATATTCTGTCTTGGAAAAGAATAGGCAAGGAAAACCAATAAATCAACATGTAGGATCGGGACTGACTCTTAAGGAGCGTTCCTACATAAATGCGACCAGAGAAAACGGCCGATGAACGTACACTTCGAGCGACAGCTGGGCGTGTTTATAGTTTAAGAATGCACCCTGAGGGGTGGAAACCAAGGGGTGTCCATTGACTGGAAGGTGAGTATCTGTGAGTGAAGAAGAGAAAAAGGAATAGAAAATACTAAATCGTGCTTAGCTTATGGTCGGCTCTCCCACAAATATAAGTTATTAAAGAGATTTAATACAGATAGGCTATGTATTTACAAAGGAAACATCTAGGTTACTAAAAATAAATTATTTGTTTAATAGAAGAATGTTAATTCTTAAGAAGTGGAGCTATATTACAATATTTTGCTGAAATCCCATTTTTTTATAATCGTGTTGACATTCCAGTATCAAAACTTCATCTCTAGTAACAAAGATACAACATTTGTCTGTGTTTCAAAAAATATTTTCTGACGTAGGTATAATATCCATTAAGAAATTAGAACGAACGAATCATACTGATGTGGTGATTAATAACTTATTAACTAGGTACATTCCTTAAAAACACTTATTTATTTACAATTTACCAGGGTACAGAAAGAATAGCCGTAAATACCACATAACTGTAGGGGACATAATTATATGAGCATAAATGTCAGCGGTGGCAAAAGTGTAGATTTGACAGATATGGGTGGTTCGGGATAAAGTGAGCACTCATAAGAGCCCTGCTGAAGTTCTATTTTCAACCAATTCATATCTTTCCGCATAACGGCTAACGACGAGAAGTGTTAAACCTCTCTGGACACGTGACTTTATGTTTGCGCGTGTAAGATAAATTGTGTAGTCAGCAGGAAGATATAATGTTCGATAAAAAAAGTATAATTAATTATATAAAATACAATTATGTCGATTTCAACGGCTTATGTTTCAGCATTGTTATATTTAAATAGGAAAATACATGGAACTACATTGCGCAATTTCGCTACCAACCATACAAACAGTAAGGCAACTAGAGTTAACGTTAAATTGTATCGCGTACCGGCTAGTGATATTTTTCAAAGGTTATATTTTCAGTGCTCACTTTATCCCGAACAATCTATACTAAGCTCCACGTAATGTAACGAAAGGCGTCAATCTCTATCCTTGGTCTCGCCAGGGATCTGGGGTAGGCAGCAACCTTAATGATTCGAACGTACTTTACGAGTATTTTGGAAAACAAATTTGTGACTTAAAATAATTATTCCACAGTAATATCGTGTCTCAGAAAGTTAATTATTTTCGCGCAGGTTCAGCTATAAAAGGTAGACCAACGGTGAGGTATTGGTACCTTACACTATACTATAGTAAACACTGCACCAGTTAAGAAGTTTATTTGGTGTAATTAAGTAAATTATTAAAGAGGCTTTTTTAAAATTTTTACATAATGCTAACTCAGATAAAGTCACCACTTCTTTACCAAGGAGTGTAAAGAGTGCATTTTTGTGTGGTGATATGTAGGGACATGTGATTTTCGTGAACAGATTTTCTCACCAATTTAGTTCCAATGTCTTACGTGCACATCTGCAGCTCTGCATTGTGGCTATTGACTACGTACCTTTGTGTAGAGCCGTCAGTTATTTTATCGCGCCAATCAGAACAAGGTTACTGCAAAATTTCGTGTCTGTGATTAGCAGGTAGGACCACAAGACGCTGAGGATTAAACACGTCCGATCAATGGCCACGAAGCAGATTTGCAGGTGTGTGCGTAAAGCATTGAAACGACGCGGTGCAAAAATATTTTCGTAAAAATGAGGGGTTCCTAGAAATAAGCTACCCCGCGCAGGTGCAAAATAATCCTACCTTACTATAACCACGGAAAGTCTTGAAAATCAGAAACACGCGGAGTGAATTTGAAGGTAAAGTTCATCCTCAGGCACAATCCTGTAAAACATTAAGCTTTATTTGTTCACCCAGAGTTAACATAGGAAATAATACACATTTGATCTTAATTACGTTCCAAATTTGTTGAAGGACACTTAAAGAAGCAGGAGGCATGCCTACAGAAACGGTGCGAGCTGACGACAGATTCCGAGAAGTACGGAGAGGGGTGTGTCTAAGGTGGTAGCTGCTAACTGAAGATGACTTTCAGCGCGTCTGTAAGGAAAGGTCAGTGGAAAGTCGTTAATCTTGACAGAGGTGCGGAGGGCACCGCATCCAGAGACCCCGGGGGCCGCGTTTGTGACATTTGCGAGGCGAAGTTCCTACTCCAGGGTCCTTGGAGCGATAGGCGGGAAGGAGTTTCAACACTAGCCGCCTGCACGCTGCAGCCTCGCAGTATTTATGGTCTCCTCTGTGAGACGCGAGGAGAATTATTTGCACGATGATGTCCCATCCGAGGTAGGGTCGGCATGGAAAGAGGCTGGAGCTCTGTGGAGCTAGTGTTCAGCCACCACAGGGACAGCCTTTTGGATCATTACCATCGTGAGAGTTTCCTGACATGAGATGACGTAGGAAATGTCAACCGCAGGATGAAGAATTGACGTATTTTGGAGTGCTGAGGAAATAACCGTCACTTGCATATAACATATTAGGATCTTATTAACATTCTTAAAGATAATTATATGACAGCAGAACATTTACAGTTTTCAATTTTAGGTTCATGGGCTTGTACGTTGAGACTCTGGCCTATTTGACTGAGCCAATAAGAATCCCGCAATTGTAAGATTTAATGCATGTTATTGGTCTGCAGACAGCTACGTTGTGTCAGACGTGTGTCACCTAATCATATATGTTGCGAAAAACTACAGTATGTTCAAGGGTATGTTGGCACTAAAATTGTCCGCGATATGCCATCATCTGTAGCTGCGATTCAAATGCCAGTTTTACTAGGTTAGGAAACTACAATAAAAATTAATACGCACCAGCATCTGCCGCTAAGTTCTTGTTTCCGGGCACCAATTAAATATCAGTACCTGCTATTTGCACCAATCCAGCGCAGCGCAGGTGCAGAGCAAAGAAAACACGTTCTCACTTGCACCTGAAAGTGAATAGACCCTCGCGTTTTTTTTCTGTAGCTGCACATGCAGAAATAAAACAGAATGTACTTGTGCCATAGATTTGATAGGCGCATATTTGCAACCATTTGAACGCATCACGTGAGTGAGCTCTTGCACTTGTGTGTGTGTGTGTGTGTGTGTGTGTGTGTGTGTGTGCGCGCGCGTATTTAATTCCACTACAGAGAATCCCAGACGCAACCGCAGGTGGAAAATTTGCGCTGCACTAAGTTTAATTCAACTGCAGGTTAAAAAGAAAATGTATTTTTTTATGGGAGAGTTCGGCACAGGGAAATTTCTGCCGCTAGTTTCGCTGCTATCACTAAGGAACCGGAAAAATACGAAACTGTAGTAAAATGAAATTTAAATAGGCTTGAAAATAACAGAAGTCATTTAACGTAATTTTAAAGTGAAAATAAACCAATTTCGCGTTTTAAAAGATCAACTTTGTGTAACTTAAAATTTAGGAAAGCTCTGTAATTGATCAGTTTGCACCCAATACCTAAACCAGCGCTCAAGCAGCAGAAATTTTCCCTGTGCCAAATTTTTAACATTGATCTTTATAATCTGTAGTAGAATTAATCTTAGCTGCACCCAAAAAAAAGCGACATTTAGTCGATTTCCTGGTGTATTTTATTCCATCTGAGACTTGAAGCGCAAGTCAGTTTTACTATCCTTGTACTAACTCTGTGTCGGTGCAAATCGTATATCTACTCTGTTCCATGTAATTTCAGTGAAATTCGACAGCTACTTATGAGCAGTAATAGTTAACATTTTGTCAAATTTGTCACAGTGCAAGACCAAATTTACGGTACAAATGGAGAAAGTGGACATCACACGTTCATTTTAGAATTACTGTAGTAATGTCAACTGAGATAGCAAGAAACATTTACAAGACTTGAAATGTGCCCTCATAACTGTTAAATTTCACTGAAATTATGCGTAACAAAGTAGAGTGTTATTTTATATGCCCATGGGGAGTCGCGAAATCCATCGTTCTGGTCGATGGCAGCTTTCTTTCACTTTGTCTTTCTTGTTTCCATTCCCTTGTCTCCCTGTTCACTCTACCCCCTTCCTTGTCCCTCTCCATTATTATTCCTGCCATCAAATACCGACATTTTATTTATTGCCGTATTAAGGCGTTTAGTATTTTATTACGAGAATATCTGACGTGAAAATGCTGCAGTAAATTAGATTTAACATTTTAAACTCCGCGCGGATAATTGAGTGGGAGACGAGCGTTGTTTGTCTTCAGATTTGAGGGTCAGCTTTACGAATATCCGTATGAAGAGGAAGGTTCTACGAAGATGTTTAGTAGAAACCCTGGTCATCGGTTGCTTAAGTGTGAGAGAGGATCTGTCATCTGTTGCTATAATGCGAGAAAGGATCTTTGGTTTTTCCTTTAGTTTGCCTGTCACTCACGAGTCCATGAACAATCGAAATTCACGACTCGTTGTCCTTGCCCAACCTGTTCCTAGAAACCTGAATTGCGATTGACTGAAATCGTCAGTTCGATGCCGTGTTTCCTACTAAAATAATGTCTTAGTTTTTTGCTTTATTGTTCTAAAAGCAAAAAAAAAAAAAAAAAAACAGAGTGCAGCAGAACGTTTAGTATGTATGTTGCAATCTGTGTTCAATTCCTCGCAGAGTAATGTAATATATGCGTCTGTGATACATATATTGCAGTTATTAATGTTTACTGAAATTGTATTTATTAAGTTAATTCCTCAACGATTTAACGTTAGTTCACTAGCCTGTTATTTACTTTATGAGCTGTAATTAGTGATAATTATTGTAATTGTTTATTATTATATAATGGATCATGGTCTTATGTAAGACATGATATTTTTCCGAAGGAAAGGAGTAATTAGGTTGTTTTATAATTTATATATCTATGCTATAAGCGGTATTGTCTTTGGAGCAAGGATCTGCTTAGTTCTCTCTGGAAGACTAAGCGGAGTGGACGTAATGGCTGGAAGGCTACGAGACATAGAAAGAACGACGATGACTTCGCCTTTCTGGGCCATTCCGAAGGAAGTTCATCTGGGTGAGCTGGATGCCCGTATTACCCGGTAAACAGAAGGACTGGGGTCTGCCTACTACACAACATTGGTAACGTTCATTTATCACGTTACTGAGGTAGGACCAGCCAGCACGCCGTATTTGTTTTATGTATCAAGATATAGTTTACACACTGAGATCGCCGACTGGAAGTGCTGCAGCCAGCTCTGCGACGGGGATTATCAAGTAGCCTAGGTCTTAGGGCTTCTGTAGCTAGATATTTTTTTAATATTCCTCCCCAGTACTTTTCCTTGCTCCACCGCCATCTTGAAATGAATTTTGTAGTTTATTGTACATAATTATTTCGTATTCCTGCTTCAAATTTTAACATTATTTAACGTATGCTATACCATCTTGTAATTGTTCGGGAATGGTCATCTATGATTAAATCTTACGTGCGATACTATTATTTCCTGTCAATAGTAATATTCAGTTCCTTTAATGTAGGATTCTAATTTCTTCTAGGAATACCTGGAACGGATCCACGCCATCTTGTTTGAACCCTGAGATAATTTTCTGTGGCAATGAATTAAATTAATTTCAATTTATGTTGGTGTAGATGTTGGTTATTTCGAGTCTCATGCATTCCACCGAGTGAGTCTATATAACACAAAAAAAAACACCACAATAACCAGATTTTCACACGCGATTATCGTCTCTTTCTATTAAAAAAACAATCTCGATATCTCAACTGGTTTAAGAGATACATTGGATCAATTGTTTCCACGTTTTACTATTTAGCCTAATGCCACTAGCAGTTCAGTAAAAAAAAGTCCTGGAACTAATTTTAACTATATGCGTGGACTTTATTTTAAAGTAAAAATAAATTTGATGTCTCAACGGATTTAAGAGTTATAAAGGATTTATTTAAAATACATATTAAGGCCTTTCCTCCACTTAATTTTCAGAATTCGAGAAATTGAAAAATTAGGTAATATTTATTTTTGTAAGCTTCGTTTTGAAGTAAATATCACTTCAATAATTCACCGGGTTTAAGCGACATCGAGGATTCATTGAAAACACACACACACACATATATATATATAATATATATATATAGGCTATATACACACATATGAACTATTACTTAATTCGCAGAGAACTTTATAAAAAGTCAATACGTTAGTGGAATTGTGCGCGTAAGTTTTAACTAATTATTGTTATTATTTGTTTTTCGCTTACTCGTACACTTCCATTACGTGTATATTTCAAAATATCAAAGACATTTTCACGTTTTTCACTATAACGTAATTTTTTATTTTCATTCAATTCAACATACTGTACAACAAACCATTCCATACTTGAAATAAATAATTTTAGTAACAAGAGTAGATAGAAAAAGGGGCTACTAGGACAGGGGGATTAAGATCGGACGAAAATGGTGCTCCGGGGAGAGGGGGATGGCGATAGCGTCGGCCATCTTGGATTATGTTCGCCACCACTTTGTTTTGCATGGTGGCCATCTTGGATGACGTAATAGCAGTCATCTTGGATTACACCACCTTCAAAATTGTCCAAAATTTCCCCAAATCCCAAAATTTCCAAAAATAATATTGGATCAATCCGCCATCTTGGAGTAATTTACATGCCAATTTTCAACTGTCATTTGTTTATGTATCCCTGGATCCCACCACATTTAAATTTTAAAATTTGCAGACAAATAATCGACTTTGTCGATAACCACTAGTTCGATTATTGGATTATCTTTAGTTCTAGAAATGACTACTAGGGAATGCTACTGTGAGCAGCCATCTTTGTTCCTATTTACCTACTTGCATTCAACTTCACCAGAATGCATATGTATTTAATGACGATGTGCAATGTACCGCAGGCAGGATTCTCGCCCCTATCATCAACATTAATATTTTTTTAACATATCTTGGTAGCAAGGTAGACAAGTATTGATGAATATTACTTAACACTATTTTTTTCTTTGTATTTTGTGATTATTAAATATATGCAATTAATGAATGCTAAGAGGTTATGATTATTTATTTTAATCATTTATTTATTTCAACAAATAAATTAATTGTTTTGCACTATCTGCAATATAGTGCAAACATTGTACGCTTGCTATGTAAATATTGATTGAGTGTACAAGGATAGTTGCATCTGATGAATTTTAATAAAAATATATGACTAGAAAACGAAATAATGTCTGTCAAACACACATTGTTGAGTATAATAACAAAGTTTATTAATTTTTTATATATATATATATACATATATATATAAGTTGCATAGAGAGTAGTTGATTCTGCGCAGTTTCACCCACAAGGAGGGGGAAGGGAGGGCAAAATAGGACTGATTGCCCCAGACTCTCTGATCGCAATGCGCCTCAGTCATTTTTATTTAATAAAACTTTTTCGCGCTGATTATTTAGGGAGACTTACGCCACGTATGAAGCTAAATGTAAGCTTAATGTTTAAAACGCCGTTATGTATTAGGTACTATTTTTTTTTAACTTGTTCACGAAACAAGGAACACCAGAAACTATTCAGCTCCAGACCTCCAACATGTCCTGGATGACTATTAAATATCGCTTTCTTGGGGCAACGCAAAATTTACACCCGCGTTACATCTGGTTGCATTGTGGTGGAATTAAATACGCACATAGGAAAGCTTAATAGGTCACGTGATGGGTGCAAAACTGTTGTAAATATGCACCATGCAAATACTTCGGCGCAAGTACATTTGTTTTATTCGCACATTTGCAGCATAATTACATGATAAAAAGAGGGGAAGTGTTTATTAGTCGCTACGAGTGTTTATTAGTCGCTACTTCACACGAATATGTAAAGTGGTCTGTTGTATTGTCATGTTAGTCATCATTAGTTTTTTATTATTTTTTTCTTAGTTTTTGGCAATTCTGTGTATATGTAATTTTATTTTGTGCATCTGTAAAGAAATTGTTAAGCGTAAGAGAAGACTGCATGCCTTAACTTCGCCATTTGAAAAATAAGTCAAAATAAATAAATAAAATACCTGAGGCTTCAAAAATGCTCACTTTATCCTGAACCACCTATAGTGACATTTAATCGGAGCTGTGGGCGGCTTTGGTTCCACAACGTTTTGAACAGCAGTCGCGTTGAGAAGAGAGACATGCGGTATGCGGATATAGAAAACCACCCTTGCAGCCAGCTGGGGCAGTTGTCCGGCCGTGTACACCCCTGCTCGTCCACAGCACACGTGTGTGTGTGAGCCATGTGACACGTGGTGTCCCTCAAGACGGCAGCCTGCGAGCCCAAGAGTTATGTCGTCTGGGTCGCTTCCCTGCTGTCTCCTCGTCCGCCAGGATCTACTAGCACACCACCCTACCCTCTCCCCTTCACAACAAGCCCCGCAGTTTTCAAGGTCAAGGAGACGACAAGGGTGCCACCATTCTGCCCAATTTTGACGCGCGTTGTTCGAAAAACCAGGCATGAAAACTATCTGCTCTGACATTCTGGCTGTTTACGTGGGCCACATTCTAGCTGAGCGAGGCGTTCCTAATGTTGAAGTTCGCTACTAAAAACTATGTTTAACTTGATGGATTCAAACGTGTTTAATATTCATCCAAAATTTCATAACAAGTTATCAAACATATTTTTTCCTCTCGGTCGAATTTTTTTCATGTACATAAACCGGTAAAAATGTTACCATGAAGTGTAAAATAATTGTTCATCAACTTGAATAAATATACACAATTGGCAAATTATTATGTTCTAATATCAGACAAGTTTATAACTTATCCTAGAATGTGTGTGATTCTGAACGATGGTTAGTAGTTCAAACAGTATGTGTGAAAACATTCACCTGTTCCATTCATAAAAATGTTTTACAGCACATATTTTCAACGACGCCGAGAAATCAGCTCATATTCCCTTCAAACATATCTTCGTCAGTAATCGGGATCGGCGAAATTACAATGTTACAAAGTGTTTGTACTAGCAAATACATGAACAGCATGACAAACTAGACTCGATCAGGACAAAAAAAAATTAACACAGTTACTTGTGGCGATTGATGACACTACCAGAAACATATTCCTTTGTAAACAGTAACACAATTTGTTTAACTAAGAAATTATGATTTAACGACTCATTAATATTTAAGTTTTAAAGCTCTACGAAATATTCATAAAAGTGTTATAGATAATTAAGTAGTGTATTTATTACTAGCCCTATATATTTATAGACATGCCCAGCGATACTAACCAATTTCATCTCAGGAATCCCCCACGTGATTTTATTGTAATAACAAACTAAAAGTATGTCGTTAACTGTGTCGTGTTTATGTGTGCATCAATTAAGAGAGTACGTTATGTTGATCTTAAATTCTGGTCTAGTACTTCTCATGTAACTGTTTCAGATTTTCGATTGAAACTTGTTTACGCTTTCTTTGTAATATGAACTTATACTTTATTACATTTATATTTGCGTTAGTTGCAAGAGCTCTGCTAACGTAATACCAGAATTTCCTAAACTGTTGGAAGAAACTAAAATATTCTAGTACACATGATTGTTATCATAACAGAAGTTTGGGTAATGAGGGCCAAAAATTACAAGATTGCTGAACCGATATTGACTTTGTAAAACAAACAAGTTGTGTTCAGAGTACAGTCACATCTAAAAAGTTTGATACATAGGGTTGCGAAATTGTACGTCGAAATATTATGCGAGCGTACGTTCGAAAAGAAAAGTATCGTTAAATATGAATCACTACAAGTTGTTTTGTCGCAGAGAAAAAAGCATTGTCATCGAAAAAATATTTAACAAAAAATACTATAAAATTAAATATACGCTTCCCTACGAATTATTTTCCTTTGATGTAAGGCAATATTTCGTTATGGCAAACAAAACAATATAAAAAAATAATTCTGTCCCACAAAGAAAAAATTTTACTGATTAGTTCGTGGTGTTTCTCATTCTTGTTTATGTTGACATCGATACTCCCTTGTAAAAACCTCTTAACACTTTTATATTTAGATT
Source organism: Medauroidea extradentata (assembly GCA_003012365.1). Lineage (NCBI taxonomy): Eukaryota > Metazoa > Arthropoda > Insecta > Phasmatodea > Phasmatidae > Medauroidea > Medauroidea extradentata. The sequence goes on along the minus strand of PNEQ01103717.1, from coordinate 79,671 downwards.
TTTAGTTTTTTAAATTCATTTCAATTTATATACATAAAGAAAAACTTGTATCTCCAGAGATGTTCAAAAAGGTTTCAAAAACAAAATTCTGAAATCTCGTAACGCTATTGTTTGACAGTAAATGTTAACTAGAGCCGTGTGAAATTCGCGTTATTATTTGGCGACACTAGACTCCACTGATATGTACTGTACATACTCGCGCAAAGTCTATGATTTCATTGCTCATGTCTCCCGTTTCCCCCGCCCTTGTATTCCGGCACTGCTCCATACTCACCTCATGTCACCCTTCACAAGCGCTAAAGACCGAGGTGTTGAGCGCTGACCAAACTGTCTCACTCACTCGTTGCTCACGTGTCTACATATGAGATAATTAGGGCCCGGTATTTTTCGCGAAAAGATTTTTGCATCACTTTGTTTCAGTGCCTTACGTGCGCACCTGCATCTCTGCTTTGTGGTCAGTCATTGGATGCCGTAACACCCAGCGTGTGGAGGTTGAACCTGCAAATCACAAACGTGATGTGTCGCATTTAACCGTGTACTGATTGGCACAGTCAAATGAATAACGTTTCTGCATAAAACAGTCTGTCAATAACCATGAAGTTGAACTGCAGGTGTGCACGTAAGACACTGAAACAAAGTAGGGCAAAAATCTTTTCGCGAAAAATACCAGGCCCTAGAGATAGAGACATGAACTTTTCGCGAAAAGAATTTTGCCCCACTTTGTTCCAGTGCCTTATGTGCACGTCTACAGTTCTGCTTCACATATATTGGCAGCGTGCCTTTGAACTGTGACGTTTCTCATTTGACTGTACCAATCACAATAAGGTTACTGTAACACCACACGTCTGTGATTTGCGTGTAAAACCCCACGACACACGAATTTCAAAACATCCAATCTCTGACCGTGAAGCAAGTCTGCAGACGTGCACAAAAGTCACTGACACAAAGTGAGGCAAATTTCTTTTCGCGAAAAGTTCATGTCTCTACCTAGAGATAATATACGTATTTGACGGCTTGTCATGCGACTGGCCATTCTGCCGAGGAACTCTCAGTTATTGGCTGAAAGCGTTCCCCACTACAATCCACGACACTACAGGCCAGTGGATATCGTCGAGCAAGTAAACAACAACTTGCAATCTAGTCTGTTGTCAGAAAATAACGTGAAATGTGCGTGTCTCTAGTTATAACGTATCTCTATCGTATAATATTGCTGATTATGGAGTTGCGAGGAATTCACACTAGGGTATCCAAGTAAAATACCCTCGCACACATGTGCATACACATACACACATATATACATACGTGTGCATGTGTGAGTTTAAATGTATACATACGTCTGTACACGTACATCAACAAAAGGTTTAATAGATAAAAAAGAAAATGGACAGCCGCGTAGGTGTATCGGAACTAAATAATGTATGTATGGAATAGGAAAATTTTGCCATTAACGATATCAAGATACGAAAAGGAAAGAAAATTCTTGGTACCATTGATTTTTATATTTGTGGTCTGCATGAGCTAAGTTGAGTTTTTTTATAAAAAAAGTGATTTGTTAGTGAATGTTTTTCCCTTAATGTTTTGTCATATGATGTGTTTATAATTATTATTATGAACATGTACAGGTATATGAATACATACAAACATACTAGTTTTTATGTAAGTGCGTTTATCATGATAAACTGCTAACACCGACTAAACATGTTAATTACTGTTAATCTTGTAATATTTATGTGTATATTAATAAATTATCTATGTTGTGTTTTACATATATTGTTCTTGTAGACTAGTATTAGACATTCATGAGATTTATTTTTTCTGTTGACCATGTTTTAACTAGGTTCAGTGTAAGAGAAGGCAAAATTGAAAATTGCCTTAACTGCACCAAATAAAGACGATTTATTATTATTATATACGTTTATATGTGTGTGTGAAATAATTGTCGCTATACGTAACATAGCAACTAATGTCAATGCCGTAAATTCTAGAACCACACTTGTCGTATACCAGTGGCGGGTGGACCAGAAGACCACGTGTAACCCATCCCAAGAGCAAGTGGCATGTACGTGGCACGTGTGTAGCGTAGTACGCATGTTGCTGGGTCCTAGGAGGCAGGGAGAGAAGGGGGAGACATTCTGCGGTGTAGTGAATGGGAGGCGCGGATCTCGGCACACGCACGACGCCGCGGCAATACGTTGCACAAGATGAAAAAAAATGACGAGAAGAGGAGTAATAAAAAAGGAAGCAGATGCGAAGGAGCGCGTACTGAGTACACGACGCGAATGAGCACGTGGCTGACAGTGGTGTAGCGTGATAGTGTTCCTAGGCGCGTAAATTCAGCTCTGATCCGATGCTTTGAGCACGTGCAGTCTATGTTCTTGATGACAACAACCGAGTGAAGAATTATAGATGAGGGTTAGAGGTACGTCAATTTCGCAAATACATTCCAGGTCAGGTTGAACGCCAAAAATATACCTTTCATAATCACGTGTGTGATTAGCTGGCGGCTGTCACGAAACGCATTTGACTACTGCAAGCCAGTAGTAAATAAGGAAATGATTCATAGATAGAGACATGCAAAATTCGCGTTATTTTCTGACAGCTGACTAGACTCCAAGTGACTATAGGCTCGTTCGACGTCTCCCGCTGGCCGATAATGTCGTGACTTACAGTGGAGAATGCTTACACGGCAGAGAGGCCAATCTCTGTAAAGACATAACACATGTCAATGACAACACATAAAAGTTCGTGGCCAATTGAATTGCAAATTATGCTCTGTTATGTACAGGAAAGTGAAGTTTAGTCCGCTACCAAATGATAACGCGAATTTTGCATGTCTCTATTAATAGAGCTATCGCTTGTATTGTTGTAAGCCAATGAATAATCGACTGTATCCAGAGCGTGTACAGGACTGAGCAATCTAGTCTATTGCCAGATGAATCCGCGAAATTTACGTACCTCTAATGATGGTTTAACGCGGGAAACTTCACTGTTTTCTGGGTTTCAACATACGTTCAGCTTATCAAAACTCACTGGCTTTTTCCTGTTCGTGGAGCTGTTACCCTATTTAACTGAGCCAATAAGAATTCCACTATTGTAATATTTAATGCCGGTTGTTGGTCTGCAAACAGCTACGTTGTGTCAGTCGTGTATCGTCCAATCATTAGGGCCCAGTATTTTTCACGAAAAGATTTTCGCAGCATTTTGTTTTAGTGCCTTACGTGCGCACCTGCATCTCTGCTTTGTGGTCAGTCATTGGATGCCGTAACACCCAGCGTGTGGAGGTTAAACCTGCAAATCACAGACGTGATGTGTCGCATTTAACCGTGTACTGATTGGCACAGTCAAATGAATAACGTCTCTGCATAAAACACTCTGCCAATAATCATGAAGTTGAGCTGCAGGTGTACACGTAAGACACTGAAACAAAGTGGGGCAAAAATCTTTTCGCGAAAAATACCAGGCCCTACCAATCATACGTGTTACGAGAAGCTACAGTGTTTTCAAAGGTGTGTTGACACAACAATTTCCACAATATACCATTATTAGAGACACTGGAAAATCGCGGGAATAGTTGACTTTTGCTAGGCTCCAACGTGATGTATATAACACTGAATGTTTTGTATCAACGTTGGCTATAGTTAGGGCCCGATTTTGTCGCGAAAAGATTTTTGCCCCACTTTGTTTCAGTGTCTCTCGTGCACATCGGTAGCTCTGCTTCGTGGTATTGGCAGCGCGTCTTTGTTCAGACACGTTTCTCATTTGACTGCACCAATCAGAGTAAGGTTATTGTGACTCCTTACGTCTGTAATTTGCCCAGACAAATGAGAGTAAAATTAGCCAATTACGGGCGATGTAGCAGACATGTAGACGTGCACATGACGCATCGAAACCAAATGTTGCAAAAATCTTTTCACCATAAAATCGTGGCTCCAGCTATAGTTTATTTGTAGCATTGTTTCTCTCTGCAACAGGCCCAGTTAGAACTGTACAGCTTGGACACACAGTGTGTGTGATTTGTCCCAAAACTGTTCTCACGTGTCACGGTTAATATACTGCAGTTTATTGGAGACTAATATAAACATTTTTTTCGATGTTCCAGTGTCTCTAACCATCGTTAGAGATACTGGTTACCGGAAAAAAATTTTGTGCCCACGTTATACCCTTGAAAACACTAAGTTCCTGTTACATGTATGATTGGGTGATATACGTCTGACACAATATAGCTGTCTGCAGACCAATAATAGGCATGAAATATTACTATAGACGCTTTTTTTTTGCGAAAAGAATTTAGCCCCAGTTTGTTTCAGTGCCTTAGGTGCACAGACGCAGTTCTGCTTCGTGGTCAGTGATTAGATATTATTTCAACTGTTACGAGCCTCGGGATTCTACCGAGAAATCACAGGCGTGTGGTGTTGTAGTAACCTTATAATGTACAGTCAAATGAGAGTCGGCACTTCACAAGAACAAGCTGTCAATAACAATGAAGTAGAGCTGCAGATGTGCACGCAAGGCAGTGAAACAAACTGGGGCTAAATTCTTTTCGCGAAAACAATGCTCCCTAAATATTACTCTCAATAGCGAGATTCTTATTGGCTCAGTTAAATAGGATAACAGCTCCTCGTAGAAGAAAAAACCAGTAATATTTTCATAAGTTGAACGTGCGGAGAAGCCCAGCAACAGTCAAGTTTTCCTGCGATAAACCATCGTCCCTAAACATCATCTGTAAGTCTTCACTATTATTACGTTCCACCAACCGAGCTTTATTACTGGAGAACTCATTTCTAATCTATCGCACGCTACTGAGTGAAGACTGTAACTGCCCCGCCAGTATAATTGTTCTACACGTAGAAGCGATGGAATGCTGGAGAATATAAAAGGGTGGGAACAGGAGTACCCCGAGATAACCCACCGGACCACAGCAGACTACCCCGCAGGCAGTCGCATCCGGATCGCCTTGGTGAGAGGCAGTTCTCTAGCCACTATGCCGGCAATTCACATATATTCACACATATATACACGTACAAATTTGTGTACAAATACGAACGTTCCGTTTCAAGATCCCTATACAGCTGATGCACGAACATTGTTGCTATATAATATATTATTTTAAGAAATACTACATAAACGTGTGTTCGATATATTTGTATAAGAAAAGAAATCGCATTTTAAACTATGCATCTCTATTCATATTTTCTAGATGCATAGAAACATGGTTTTGGGGGACCTCATATTGCTAAAAACAGCTTTTGTCATCACGTAAAAAATTCTAATCGTAAAACAAAAACTGAGAAGCACGCATTGAACTTTACCACACACTTTACGTAAATAAAAAAATTGGGTCACCGCTTGAAGTCTCATGGGAAAAAAACAAAGACCAATACACTGCTTGCTGTTTGCGCGGGCCGCGCATAAAGGCGATACGGTTGTAAACGTACGGGCCAGCCTAGCTCTTATCGACCGTCTGTTTCCATACCACAGACGCGGCAGCTAGCTCCTGGCGTATACGGCTCTTTACATTTACGGAATTTCTGATAACTTTTTCCGCGTATAAATATGTTGTTTGTATATATTAATATGTTGTTAGTATATGTGATAAAAAATAAACCGCGTGAAAGTGGTGAATTGGAAAACCGTAAAATTAGGTTACCGGTAAAATTAAACTAATTTTGTTAACTGTTTCCAACTTTTAAAAATGTATGCAGACTTATAGTGTAGCAAACTCTCTTTTTTTTTTTTTTTTGTACACCGGAGGTACACATGTATGGTCTTTTGGGAGGTTATGACTTGAAAAAATAAATATACCCATACCACCCCATGTCGATAAGCAGAGGTTCGGGGAATCCTCCCCGGAAAAATTTATATTTTAAGATACAAAATGATGTTATTTACGGCGTTTCAAAACAAGGGTGGGAAACTCAGCAACTCTAGCTACATTTAAATGTAGATACAATACAAAGTTTTCATTGATGCGCCAATATTCCATTAAAAAATATCTCTAAATATTTAGTGTGTATTATTTACTTTTTTCTTCCTCTTTATACAAGCCTATATTAGATATAAGAGCCATTTTATTCGTCTTTTTTTACTTCATGAAAATTCTCTTGCAGATTTGGTACATTTTCTAAATCTGTTTAAGTATTGCCTGATATTATATCTTTGTTAATGGTAAATCACACAGTTGAAGTACTGGAATTAAAGTAACGGTGGCATATATTAACTTACATGTTCTTCAGTATATAGTCTATGTTTAGAGATGATGATATTTTAAAATGTTTGATGCACTGGGAGTTTACTATTAGAATTTATTGGTATGTGGACATACGCCATTGCTCATGTTTTGTTGACCGAACTTGTGTTGAAAGACAAAGAGGCAAAAATAAAAAAACACAAAAAAATCACAGAAAACGTAAGAAAAACAATAGCAGAGGAATTCCATCAGGTTTTTTTATCACGAAAATATTTTGTGCCAACAAACCCTTGAAAACGCCTTAGTTAATTGCAACACATATTTTTGGGTGATGTACGTCTGACACAACGTACTTGTCTGCAGACCAACAACAGGGATCAAACATTACAATAGTGGGATTCTTATTGGCTTGGTCAAACAGGGTAACAGCTTCACGTACAAGTGAAAGCCAGTCATCTTCTGGTAAACTAAACGTACGTTGAAACCCAGCAAACGATCAAGTTATCCCGCAGTAAAAAATCATCTCTGTATATATTTAATCAGCCTCAAATTAATTTACATTACCTTAACTCGAAGCTCATAACAAGTTTATACTAGAATTTTAAGAGTGAGTGAGAGATTTTGGTCAGCGCTTAACAGCGAGGTCTTCAGCGCTGGTGAGGGATGACATGAGATGAGTATGGAGCAGCGCCGGAATGAAGGGGCGGGGGAAACGGGAGATCCCCGAGAAAACCCGCCGACCAACGGCATTGTCCGGCACGATTCCCACATGCGAAAATTCGCCCCGACCCCGCCGGGAATCGAACCCGTATGGCCTTGGTGGGAGGCGAGAGGTCTGACACCTCGACCACCACGGCCCCTCTACTAGAATTGTAAATAATTATATTCTGTTAAGAATAAAAGGAGGCTATTTAGCTTTAGCTTCCCCTCCCTTAAAACAACGAAATAAATGAATACAGTGAGCCAATAAGAACATTTTGTGCATTAGAAAGTTTTATATCAGCTGGTTCTTAACGCAAGTCTTTTCTATTATCTCAGCTAATGAAAGGCATTTTTGCACAATTTAACTGTTATTCTATAAACAATTTAGTCCAATTTTTTCTAACTGCTCCAGATACAGTTCCGCGTCGAATATAAGTATACAAGCTGGGTTCTGAATTCGAGCAGAATTATTTTTCAAAATACTTTATTTATTGATGCTCTGTATGTCATTACCGATACAATTACCTGCAAGGTAAAATCGCTGTCGCTATTGAACACAGCAATTAGGCATATTTCAAGATGCATTATTCTTTTATATATATATATATATATATATATATATATATATATATATATATATATATATATATATATATATCACTTTGTGTATTCTGACATAATCTGTTCTGTGAAGTTCTTGAAATAAATATACATTTTGGCCAAATACACGATACGCTGAATGAAAGTTAGGACAATGATTTGTTCTGTACAGCCATCCCATCTAAATTAATTCTCCAGAAATCTAGGTAGTTGCTGTCAAAATAATTCTATAAAACTTTCTAGAGTGAATGCTAAAATTAAAAAAGAAGGAATTCCTTATGGACTTCTCTAGTAGAGGAATCGGTAGCCTACCTATTATTTCCTTACACATATAAAAATAACATGTTTGTACACATTTTGGGGAACACGAACGTGTAAAATCGTTTCACAAGTATTATTTTCAACATTAGTTAAAAAAAAGTGACAGAGTTAAAACTTCTGCATTTGTTTTCGAGAAAGGCTTACCAACTTCCATAAGAACTCTTTAAGAAGCTGTTTCAGCTTATATGCAGAAGTTATACATTTTTTTATTATATTGGTAACACTGACAATTACTGATAATGTACGTTACAGAAACATATCATTTTAGGTTACATTTATGTATGGGTTTAGGTGTTTAACTGTCCCTATAGCAGTTAAACTGTTTTCATTACATTTTGAGAATGTTTTAACAGTGTTTTGTTGCACGTGGTTTATAATAAAACCCTTTATAGTGTGTATACATATGATTTTCGTAATGTCATGGTTATGTAATAGGTTCCTATTGTCATATTTTCAAATGAATCTTAGTACTAACTTAAACCTGGAATAAATTAAGAATAATTATGTATGAGTGGTGACATGGATTTTTTATTTGAGTGAATTAAAAAGTGACGGCCTTATTTGTCTATGGCAGAATCGTTAGAATGTACACTGAGAAAACAATTTTGCTGGTGCAAACAAAATTTGTTTGAATCAACCAAATCATTTGTTTGTATATGGGCAATTAGATATTTGTTTGCTCGAAGCGAATTATTTTGTTCTCTCGATTTGTTTGAGACAAATAACTGAATTTTGTTAGCAGTACCAAACATTTAGTTGGCCAAAAAAAAATTTCGTTGGTCATATTAAATGCACACGCAATATTTTAAGAACTAAAAAAAATATATATTTTTTATAATCTTAACAATTTTCTGAAATTTTAAGACCTAAAAAAAAGTATGGTTGGACCGGGATTTGATCCACTATCCCCTCGCTTGCCTCTCTCTATCCATGACCTAACCAACTTTTTTTTTTTTTTTTTACAAAATGTTTGGTACAGTGGCAAGGCTAACGCCTCGCCACTGCACCAAACATTCCCAGCCTTTAAGTTAGGTAATTAATGCATTTCCCCAGTATCTTTGTATCGTGTAGTTGTCGTTGTAATTGTAAGGTGTCTTCTGGCACACAGACAAGACGAACTCAAACACCCAGTCCTGAACCCGAGGAGGTGGTTGTAAATGTCACCTCTCCGGCCGGGAATCGAACCCGGGACCCTTGCCTCAGCAGCCAGGAGCGCTAACCACTGAGCCAAGCGGTCGGACTGACCAACTAAGCTACGAGTGCTTCTGTGATAACGGGATTGTTATTTGTGTAGGAATAGTTGGGCCTAACATTAAATTACGATTGTACTGCTTTATTTTCAAACATTTTTGTCTTCCGTTTGCGAAAATGTAAACGACGTCAAATAATATTACCACATTATTGCCGTGCACCGCAGCACAAAGAACGAGACGTGCAGCTGCGGTGTTTTCCAAGTTTATAGCATTTTCCGTTGTGATCGATCGAATAAACCACTTTGAAATTGTTACAGCTAAAATTAAGATACTTTAATAATGCTGATTAACAGTTTAGACGTCCTACTTGTCGCACAAGCTTATACTTTGAAAGTTGAGGTATACAGCGTTCGCCATCTTTTCGCTCACGCACGCCAGCCTGCCATCTTCCGCCAAGTAAACCGAACGGATTTAGTTTCGCCAACAAAATCATTTAGTCCATCGAAAAAAATGTTTTGGTTCAAAGCATATCACTTATAACTAACAATATTATTTTGTTGGCAAGCTGTAACAAGTTGTTTGTTTACACAAAATATTTATTCGACGTCCTTTAGTAACCAAATATACGTTTGGCACAAACAAAGTGCGTTTAAATGAATAATTTGGTCGAGGGAAATAAATAAATTTATTTGGAGGACTCCAAGTTTGGTCTTACTAACAAAATATTGTTTAACTGAAGCAAACATCACCCAAACAAATATATTTAGTATAATGAAACAATTCTTTCTCTCAGTGTAGTGTATTCTGACTTAATAATTAATGCTCTGACTTAGAAATTAAATGGTTCGAATACGAATGGCAGAACACTCAGTTTTTTCTAGCCTCTTTGGCAACAGAATGATTGTCATTTGCTGTTTCTCTACTAGCTCTCTACTCCTAGGCTGATTAGCCCATATCTTACATACGTGGTGTAGCTAAACTCGAAATTATAAGAATATGCGAGTTATAGTTAGAGGCACGAGTATTTCGCGTATTCATCTCGCAACAACCTAGACTTCTCAGTTCTATACGTGTACCGGCTGAAGCCGAATATACATTGGTTTCTATCAGTACAAACGTGTAGCACGTGATATCACCCACGACTTGTTTCCTTATTTATAACTGGCTTGCATTAGTCAAATGTGTGTTAAAACCGCTCTCGTCTAATCACAGAAGGAGGAGTGAAGTATACGTTATTGACGTTCAACCTGACGTAGAATCAATACGCGAAATAATCGTGCCTCTAGTTATAGTTAAAGCCACGGTTTTGTCGCGAAACTAATTTTTCACCAATTTGTTTCAATGCCTTACGTGCACACAGACAGCTCTGCTTCGTGGTTATTGGTAGGGCTAGGAAAAATTCGCTAGTTCAATGGCCTGTATGCTATAATCCAATGTCGTATAGATACTCAAGCCCCATCCATCTATCTGTTCATTGTCTGCTGTCTGAATGAGTAGCAGGTAATGGACAAATGGTAGGACTTCGGTGTACACAGGACAATAGATTCTATTATGTTGGTCGTTGGACTCGCGAAATATTCCTAGCCCTAATTATTGGCAGCGTTTCTTTGTTCAGACACAGAGCCAGTGATTATTGGTACAATAATTTTGCAACAGCTTATTTGAATGCCGTATGTGGTCATCTGCAGATCTGATTCATGGTCAGTGGTTAGGTGTTTTTAACTCTAAGCGTTTCGGGGTTCTGCCCACAGACGTGTGACATCGCAGCAACATTGTTCTTAATATCTTTGAATGTTTCTTGCAATGGGGCAGAATGACAAACTGTACTAATTGTGGACATACGTCATTGCGATATATCTCGTCCCAGAAATCTTAGAATGAGACTAAGGAAAATAAACTAGTTGGCTGTTGTCAATACATCCATAAACCAAAACCACAGATATGAAGGATCTTTCACGTATTACTATGTGTGGTTCGGTATAAAGTGAGCACTCAAAATAGCCCTGCTAAATTTCTATTTTTAGCCAATTCGTACTTTTTCACACGTAATTGACAAAGACGGGAAATATCTAACCTCTTCTGGACACGTCACTTGATGATTGCACGTGTAAGATAAATTGTGCATTTGGAAGAAACATTTAACATTTTATTTTAAAAAGTTTATTAATCATATGAAATCCAAATATGTAAATTCCAATGGCTTTTTATTTCATTAGTGTTGCATTTGAATAGGAAAACACGCGTAACTATGTTCGGTTAGTTCGCTGCCAACCACACAAGCAGTAAGACAACTATAGTTAATGTTAAATTTAATGCAGTAACGGCTAGTGATATTTTTCAAATGTTTAATTTTTAGTGCTCACTTAATCCCGAACGGCCTCTTGGCCTGTGCTGCAGACGTGCAAATAAGGCATTAAACACAATACAAATGTTATTTTTTTTTAAAACTCGTGGCAGTAGTAGCGAGACTGAGTGAATGGGCAGAAGAAGTGAATTGAGAGGAGTAGGACTAAGGTCAGTGAGGAGAGACAAGTTGCGGTGGCATGCATGTAGCCAGTGGCAGTTGGTGTGCATGGTGCTGGAGGAAGAGGGACAGTGGTGTAGGGGGGTGGTAGAGGAGGGGGCCAGAGAGGACTCCCGCCGAGACTGGGCCCACATGTGGTGCAGAGAGACCCCCGCACAGTTCCCACGACACCAGGCCAGGTTCCTCCACACGTGTCCCACCAGCATCCGCACACCAACCTACAGTACGTTATTAATAATAACACTCTCTTTATTTGATATACTAATGGCATACTTGCCCTCAATTGCACTCAGCATCCAATACCTAGAGCCGCGATTTTATGTCGGAAAGATTTTTGCAACATTTGGTTTCAATGCGTCATGTGCACATCTGCAGTTCTGCTACATCGTCTGTGATTGGATGATTTTACCCTCACTCGCTTTGGCAAATTACAGACGCACGGAGTCACAATAATGTAATTCTGATTGGTGCAGTCAAATGAGAAATTTGTCTGAACAAAGACAAGCTGCCAATAACCATGAATCAAAGCTACCGATGATCACGTGAGATACTGAAACAAAGTGGGGCAAACATATTTTCGCCACAAAATCGTGGCCCTACCAATAACAGTAATAAAAAAAGAACAAAAATATAAGTACATACCAAACACAGCCATTATATTAAGTTTTCAAATGTCTGTTAACTGTTAACGATGGTTGTTTCTTGTTGTAAACGTGTAGACTATTCTTGTTAGTATTAGTAGTATACCTATAGTCTATTACTATTGTTCTTTAAAATTTTCTCTTTAGAATAAGTGTCATATAAACCAGAAATTATTGTGTACAAAAATTGATGTACTGTAGTCTACACGTGTAGGACATTATCTAGTCCGTGATTACGTATGTACAGCAGTTTCTTTTTAATATATATATTTTTTTTTGCTGAAGCTTTGCATACTATTATAACGGTCCAGGCAGGCAACCTTCATAGTGCTACTTTTCCAGTGTGCGAGACAAGTTTTCCTTTTGTCAGCACGTAATTTAAGTGTATGATTAGAGCCAGTGGTTTTTCGGTAAAAAATAATTTTGCAACAGTTTATTTGAATGCCTTTATGTACTCATCCGCAGATCTGATTCATTAATAATGATAATAATAATAATAATAATAATAATAAAATCGTCTTTATTGGCGCAGTTAAGGCATATATACCTTCTCTTACACTGAACCCATATTAGGTACATACAACACTTATTTTAGAGATTACAATTAAAATAAAATAAAAATTAATAGCAATAAACTATACTACCTAACTAAAAGTAATAGCCTTAATGTTTACAAAAGACAGCCACGTTGAACAGGCACTTGAAAACTTTACATAGTTTTAATTTTAACACACAGTAAGAAGGAAACAAACAATTAACACTAAGTTCAGCCATACGTACATTCATACAAGCATTCATTCAATATGTCAACTTTGAAGATCGTGGTCGCGCAGTAGCAAGCACTGCAACAGCTTCGTCTTGAATTGGTTGATGGGGAGGTTGATACATTTATTTACGATATTATAGTCCTCGCCGCGAATGTTCTGACTCAGCTCAATCCAGAATCTGGCAGTCGAGACAATAAAGGAGTTAGAAAAGTAGTTAGTTTTATGGGACTGTATTAATAATTTACTATCAGTTTTTGAACGGGTGCTTACTTCATGTGAGTGAGAAAGGAAACTGAAGCGATTACGTAGGTAACCAGGACAGTTGTCGTGCAGCACTTTATTTAACAGTAGCAAACAGTCAGTGATTAGGTGTTTTCAACTCTAAGAGTTTTGGGGTTCTACCCACAAATCACAGATGTGTGACGTCGCAGCAACTTTGTTCTGATTACAGTCAAATGAACGACGCCTCTTCATTAATACGTTCTGCCAATAACCATGAAACATAACGGATATTGTGCACGTAAGACATTGAAACAAATTGTTGAAAAATTCTGTTCATTAAAAATCATTTGCTCTATGTATGGGTTATAAAACCGTTTAAACATCCCAACTGATAAATTTTCATAAAAGCTAATCACTCATGTTAGCGCTATGTTTAATATTTGATCGGTGTTACTTTATTTTCCTCTTTCTCCTTTCCGTCCTCCTCAACGCTCTCACATCAATAACAATGACGAGAACTACGTTAACTTTTTCAAATTTTTATTTTGGATTGAGGAACAGTTTGAAACCATGCAGTAGTGCGCGTTAACGTAGCATCGTCACAGAACGGTTAGTCAAACACTAAATGCGTGTAATTTTTAAATGCGCAGTTTATTATTTAAAAATAATTTTACTGTTAGAAAACATCTGCGCGAGAGGTTTTCCGATAGATAAATATTTTTCAAATCAAAACGCGTGTATTTTTGAAATTATATATTATAGAGTAATGGATATTATTCTACTAAACATTATAAAAATAATAGTTTTTAATTTTATGGATTTTTGTGATTTCAAGCCTTTATTTTTCGAAAAAAAAAAAAAAATTTAGTTTTTAACTCGAAAGCAAAGCGTACTACAGCCTAGTGCTGTTTAAACAGACGTCCGCTAATAATGTATCTACTAGGCAAAAAAATCCCATCAAATTGTGATGAGTAGTTCATATTTTATTTGACAATTGATAATTACATACGTGCCCTCGACATCTTACCTTTCCATACCGCTTAAGTTGCATGTGTGTCACCAAGTCTAATGACTTCGCTGTCGATGAGACGTAAGCCCACGTGCCTTACCTTCTGACGTAAGGCAACCTAAGTGACATTTAATTGTTTGTTGTAGCGCTTGTTCGTCAGCAAACCGCTTTCGTCCCTTATTCAAATTTTAAGTGTGAAAAATCATAGCCAAAACAACGTGCTTCTCAGCTCTTTCCCTGACATTTTCTGAAACGAGCTCTACTTTCAAAAGATACTCGTTATTTCTAAACAAGTTGCTTTGTATGACTTTACGGTGTGCTCGAGAATTTTGCGAATTGATCTGGAGATCATGATAACTACACTCTCGTCAACACACCCAAGCATTCCGTGATGTTTCACTTGCTTGTGTCGTGGGGTATAGGTTGCCCGCGGTTCTAGTTGCTCGGAATCATTCAAGGCAGTTCGTTTGCCAATATTGCAGCAGAAGAGAATATCACTGCAGTCCTATCACGGCTAATGTGGTATTACTTCATCTCAGCGAGGCGGTCACTTCAAAGATTTTCGACAGCAAAATAAATTATTATTATTTTATATTTTATCAAATACAGTAGAGCTGGAGAACTTTCATCCACCGAAATTGCTAACCCTCTACAGTTTATGCGTAATGTCGCCTAAACCTTATTTTTTCCGGAACTTGATCCATAGAAAATAACACACATTGATGTGCTGTAATTCGTAATGGAAATAAATATCTTGAACTACTCAATTTTATTTCTGGAAATTATGCTGTAATATCAAACAAATCTTTTACATATTTAAGTTTGTCAATCCGATTGACATTTTTCAATGCACGGCGTCAGCCATTAGTAAAGTGTTTTCGTTAACATGGTTCTGTTAGAAATGATGTAAAAAACAAACGGACATATTTAAGTAAGTGTTTATATCAAGATATTGGAACACATTAACAGATTATAGCAAGATTTATTATAATATACAGCAGAGGGTTACCAAATTATACCTGAATAAAAAAAATTGCTAAGCGTAATACATTATAACATTTAATATGATATTCGTCCCTTACCTTAATGAAAACAACTATGTACAAAAATACACAACAAAATGTATTGTAACACTTATATACATATACATGTACAGTAACTACCCTCACTTCACACATGATACAGAAATAAGTATTTTCTGCGTAGGTAGAGAATATTACATTTATACAGTTTTCAGCCCGGCTGCTGAGCGGTGTGCAGAGTTATGACCGATAGAGGTGCATTATAAAAATACTTAAGGCCTCGCTATTTAGTTTTGCTGTGGTTTCAAAAATATTTTTTTAACGCAAATTAATACATAAATTAAAAAATTCATTCTGACAGTTTTAACACTTGCATATCATCGTTTGTATCGGAATTTTTATGTTGCAATATACCAAACGGATTTTTAGATTTTTCCCCCTGAATTATCACATGTTTTGTTGACAAAATAAGCCAAAATTAAGCTAAATATTTTTTTTCCTAGCAAACGGAACATTATTTTTAAAAAACACCCAGGCAAAATTGTATATCTTATGACTGTAAACAGTGTAAATTTTTTTCAAAGTATTTGGTTAAAAAATATTTGAGTTATTTGCAAATTCTTTGAAATAAATGAAATATCATGGCCTTAACGTGTGTAAGTCATGTATGCATTTATATGGTATTCATAGAACGTAACGCATGTCAAATCATCCAGTAACCTTCAACGTGTTTTTTTCTCCGCGGCTGAAAATAAGTGGTTTTGCAGTTCTTTTTTGTAACGCATGGAAATGTTGGTGCAAAAAAAAAAAGATATGTAGGCGTACACTACAACATCATATTTAATATTAAGTCTTAGGGTCATCACTGAATGTCTCACAGAGCCAAACTATCTGAAGGAAGATTGCACGACGCCAGTTCAGTGATTTTCGTCTAGAGGCTATTTAGGCGACAATGTAATTTTATTGGTGGAAATTCTGTAGCAATGTTCAGTGCATGAGTATATCTCAGTTTCGCATAGCCTGCATCCGGTTAGAAAGTACGACCGTCTGAAATAGCCGTTTTATTCTATGTTGGAGGACTTAGAAACAGTGTTTTAATAAACATGGTGTTTTAGCTATGACATCCCGTCCTTGTCCGAAGAGTTTTTTTTTTTTTTCGCGGAACTTTCGGGGAAAAAACGTATTTCCCTGAACATGACAAGAAATTTGAAGCGCGTGGTGGGCAGCACCTTAAAAGAAAGAGCCGGATGTCGGACAAGTGGAGGTGTGTCGGCGGGAAAATACGTGCACTCTGTCAAGGGCGGATCCAGCAACACGACGTAGGGTTGATCCCCGGCTTGTCGTGGACGCAGGGACCAAGCCTCCACCGCCCTCATAACTCAGCCGCTGGACCATATTTCACGACGGCGCGGCGGGGAGGATCTCTCTCTTCTCTCTCGGACAGACCCCCGTCATCGTCCGGCGAGCAACAGCGGCGCATCGTGTCTCCGGGGTTGTTGGTGCCCCTACGTGGCGAGCAAGCCGCGCCCATATGGCACAGCCGCGACCCCGGCATTCCTCAGTACCGCGTCTTTCACTGCCTTCGCGTCTGCGTCCGCTGCTCTGCACAGGTTCCCGTCACTAGCCGCCAAACTACGAGCGATGCAATTATTTCACGACTAATAACTGTTCGGTTTCTGGCTTTACGGCTAGCGACTTGAATGCTACTAACGTTAGGGCTATTGGCTGTAGCGTTAGTGAGGTGAGAGGCCTAAGGCCTTAAAAGCCTATGAGGGTGAAGTGATATGAAGAGACAACACAACAGCCATGCCCGAGCCAGTATTGGAACCCAGGACCTCTCGCACCGTAGACCTGCGCCTAACCGACTACGCTACGGAGGCCGGCTGTAGGGCTAGTGACTAAGCGTTATCGAATATAGGATTGTTGATACTTACGTTAAGGCTACTCAATATGGGGCTAGCAACTTTACGGCTATTGACTTCAAGGTCACTGCCGCGTAAATGTCTGCACTTGGTCACGCGGCGGTGAACACCCACTGTTCAGCTCATGGAAAATAAATTTTGCATTACTAAAAAATAATAAATAAATAAATCATATTTTTGTTATTATATTTTAAAGGTTTATTTGAGAGTATTTTTATTTTATTTTTTAGCAATGACAATTTTTTTTTCAATATTAAACTTGTCTTCATTGAAATGCAACATGAAATGCAACTAACTTTAGCTGTTTCAACAGCAACGAAAATGCTGTTGCCAGTAACGAAAGCCTTACTCACAATTATATATTTTTCTAGGAAAAGCTACTTTCAATTGTTCGAATTAAATGGTTTTGGCTTGGCAGCCACAAACTTGCGTATTCGCACATTAAGTTGCTTTTTTGCCCGAGTACTGACGTAACTCATGTTCCGCGAAGTATTCTATCATCAGTCAATAGCTGTCAGGCTGTCACTCTGCTCGACAATTCGGTCTAGCCAGGTAGCGCGGCTGTAACTCATGACTAAAATTCGTGCAGTCACGTGATCACACCCGTTTTTCACCCTACTTTCTGAATTCATTGCAGAGGAATGCTACCTGACAAACCATTGTCGAGTCTCTCCTTACCTCTTGTCTCTCTTAACCGTTGCTTACTGATCTCACTGTACGAGACACTAATTCATACCTATAATTAATTGATGTATGGTTGTTAACAGTAAAAAGGGCACGTTTGAAAGCGTCATTTCACGAATAATAATACAAAAAATTGTTTATCTTAGTTTCGAATATATACTACTGTAAGATCTATAATACGCTAAGCTTAGCTCTCCGTATGTCAGCACGTAAAATTGTACTGCTTGGTTTGTAAGAAAAAATTACCTAATCTGCATAAGTGCTCTTTTTCCCATAAAACTCAAACAGTAAAACTTTTTTTTTGAATACATATATTTTGTCATTTAAATAAACAGTCCACTGTGTCCGCTTTGTAGTGCGTGTTTTGTTTCGACCATAGGTAATATGTGAAAGTGAACGCTGCTTCTGTCGCGACGCTAAGAACGGTCGCTCAAAGTATTCTGATATAAACCCTTTGAGTTATCGGCGCGCAAAAAAAATGTCCTTCGTAGAGACTGGAATTTGTCGGGACTCAGCAGTGACCTTGATGCAATTTTAAGCCTGGAGAAAGATGTATCATTGAAATCGGAGGACTGGACAGATCACGGAACGTCACTGCGTGGAGAACTTTCGTTGATGTCATGCGTTGAGTTTCCTGTGATGTGTCATTATACACTTTCTCACTTTTCTTAAATATTAAAACAAGTAATGATAGCTAGTAATTGTTTATACTATAGTGTGGTACACATTAACTGTGTCGTAAATAATACAACCTTTCCTTCCGTACATAAAAATACAATAATAGTTCGAAATTGTCTTACCCGAAATTTTTGGCGCAGTAAACAGTATTTTTTCCGTAATATAAATTTTATTAAAAGCGATATTATTCAATATTGTAGAGGCGTAAAGATGTGCATACTAAAGTAAACGGTCAGTATGCTAGGTACTATGACATAAGAGCTATTTAAAAATAATATTCCCTGAAGACAGACCTAACACCATGACTGAACTGTACTGTAGCGAAATTTCAATTTGATTCCTATGATGAAGACACGCTAGTGGAGTGGATGTGAGTAAAGGCCCTTTGTATGTAGCAGAAGCGGATTGCAAGGGCTACGATAAAATCAGCCCTCTAATGAAAGTGTAGACTACTTTTCCGACGTATGATAATCGAGACAGACTGAACCTGGAGACAAACCCGGATCTCCGGCCTCGCTGAGAAGTTTATGACGGTTTGTTAACGGGCCTCGTGTCTCATTAGCTTCTTGCTATATGGGACTGGCCATCTATTTGCTTGGTTCTTCTTCCTAATTAGCCTCTTTTTTGCTGACTGGATAGTGATGAGCGGAGAAGCATTAGCACGTTGTTAATGGAAGCGGTTGTTTACTGACAGTTCGCGTTGAGTGTCCGATTTTGTTCCTGTCAGTTTCTTGCCTGCCAAGAGAAATAAACTGAAGAGTGTTCGAGTGTCCTTTATACGTGACCAGCAGTTCGCCGGATTTGCACCTGTGTATCACTCGCAACAGATAATATTTACTTTTATTGAAGGACCTAATCGATCGCCAGATTAGTAGTTCGGCCATCAAGTTATAGAATAACCAATTTGCAAGTTGAGCCAGCCCTGCTGCAGGCCAAGTAGATATATAGCTGCCTATGTGTTGAGCACCCGTAAGTATGTCCTGTAACTTACGACTTTCCTTCATGAAAATAATTCTGCAACAGTTCGTTTCCATGCCTTACGAGCACATATGCAGCCCTGCTTCATGGTCAGTGATTGGCTGTTTTTAACTCTCATCGTCTAGGGTTCTACCCGCAAATCATAGACTCGTGGTATCGCAGTAACCTTGTTCCTGTTGGGACAGTCAAATGAGCCACGTCTGTGCAATAATACATTCTTCCAATAACCATGAAGCAGAGCTTCATATGTGCACTGTTTATAGTCATAGCCAAACAGGCCTTTATCAGGAATTATAGTCTCTTGAATGTAAGAGAGTAATCCAATGATACAAGCAGTGTATTGATCTACCAAGATCACAACTATTGATGGCTGTGACCTCAATTACATTTTTTTTTTTTGCAAAAACCTTCACTTCAAGCTTACTGATATTGATGAGTTTTTGGCGGCTTAATGTTTCGCAGAAACTTTAATGGTGCCCCAATCTTGAGGTTAATCTTGTTAAATGGAATGGCATGTTGGCTGATGTTGTCGAACTTTAATGAGTTGTAGACTGTATAATCAGTTTTTACCCTTTCGAACGACTTCATCGAAATGTAAATAACTTCATCAGCCTTGCAATTCTTAATTGTCAGAGTGGTGCATTTGTACAGCCTTGCACTGAATTTGAGCCCAGAATCTATCGAGCCGTAGGTCGGAGCTACAAACAACTGCGCCAATTAACGTCAGAATTATTCATAGTGAGCATGTATAGTATGCCAGAGAAGACACCCAAGGTTATAAAACGAAAAGCTGTTTTTTTTTGCCCAGTGCAAATCTGTCAATAACAGAACACAAATATTTATGTTAGGAAGTTTGGTACCGTAACCGCATGCCTTCATATGTACACACACACGCGCGCAGACACACACTTCAAAACACCCAATTCACAAAGGCAGGTTAACAAATACATGGGAAAATGCATTTATTCATTGTTATTTGTAACTCATGTCATTTATAATTGTATATATTTTTCTTTCTTTCTAATAACGTTAACAAGTCTATTTCAGATTTTTTCTGGTCACATATCAAATTAACCACCTCCACACAAGTTGGACAACGCAACACAAGCAACATTATGCCGACAAGAAAGGTGTTTTTCGTTAAATATTTTCCTTAATTGTATTACGGAGCTTTTTGTTATACAGTAAGTTAGTTTATAATCACGGAACAATACAGTCATAACGTAATGGTCAGTACATTTCTCGCAAAACATATTACAATTAGTTGTTTTGCATGTCGATACTGAACAGGGTAGTGAGAAAATAACTAATCATAAATAAAATAAGCGTTGTGTGTATCACTGTCTGGTGTCTAGAGATTGGTTATTCATTAAAACAAGTCAAATAAGTAATACATTCATTCCCTTGGCACACAGAGGTTGTACAACAATACGTCACATAGAAATGCAACACGAAACTTCCATATTAATTATATGTTGTTGATTGTTCATGATTTTCGGACTATTTGCCTTTAAAGGTTTACAAAATGAGTTTTACGTTTGAGTAAAAAAACTTACATTTGATTTTTTTAGGTATTTATGAAGCCTCATTTTGAAGAAAACAACACGTACATATCTCCTATAGTTAGTAGACATATATCGAGGGCTAATTGAAAGCAAATTTTACGCCTTATCACTTCATTAGAGGTCGAATTAAAAAAATTGATTTCACATCTTAAATATTTGTATTAGTATCAAACTGTAGTGAAACCATGACGATAAACCACTGAGTCAAAACTAATTCAATGATTCATTAAAACTCATAGTATGTTACCATTTCAAAACCCTAAGAATTCGTCTTCAGTACACTTCTTAAATTCTTTTTATAGTTATTTACGAATAAACATCATCATGATTAGGTGAGAAGCAGCTCTACATATCAACGGGTTCGATAGAGTTCAAGGATTTATCTAAACCACATTCCACATCTTTTCACCCCATCAGGAGTTTGAAAAACAATTAAGTTACAGGTAAGGCTAATTTTTGGGCGTCACATTTAAGAGAAACTGCGACGATGTCCCGTTAGGTTAGAAATAAATTAAATGTTTACTAAAAACAATTTTATCCCTTCTCATCACTTTTCACTCCTTTAGAAATCGAATTTTGAAAAATTAAGAGATTCCTTCCTTCAGATATTTACGTAAGAATTATTATAAAACAAAACCGTGTTGTTATCTAAAAGGTTAAGTGGTTTCGATACATATACATACTATGACTAGAAATAACTTCTCTCCTATAGTTTGCCTCTTCATAGAACAATTTGGAAAAACCTGAACTAGCATTTTGGGTAATTAAGTGAACATTAATTTGAAGCAAAGAGCACTTTGATTACTCGACTG
Source organism: Medauroidea extradentata (assembly GCA_003012365.1). NCBI lineage: Eukaryota > Metazoa > Arthropoda > Insecta > Phasmatodea > Phasmatidae > Medauroidea > Medauroidea extradentata. Next base: position 57,844 of record PNEQ01103717.1, on the reverse strand, counting down.
CTTCAGTAAACATGGAAAAATAATCGAAAATATATTTATTGGTATCCCCTTAAATTATCTACTTTTAACAATTTAAAACCTTATCTTAGATATTAGCAAAAGTATCAAATTAAAGTGAAAATCACGGCGATATGTATGTATGTATATATATATATATATATATATATATATATATATATATATATATATATATATGTGTGTGTGTGTGTGTGTGTGTGTGTGTGTGTGTGTGCCTCGGAGTAATAGACATTATGTCATAAAAATCATATTTTTCAGGAGAACAGTTTTAAGGGTGTGATTCACTAGTGAATTCAGCTACTTAACATCAAAAACTGTGGATTTTTGGCATAATACAGACTTTGTATTGAATGTCACTAGAAAGTACTTAAAACTGTGGTAATGTTTATAGTAAAGAGTGCATTTTGAGAAAAATTTAACATCGTGTTAGGTCTATACATAGGGGCTATCGCTGTACTGCAGTTAAATACTTATTCAAATGTCTATGATGAGGTATAAACATAAATGGATATAAATTGATTTTCGTTGTATATATTTATGTATGAGATCGATAAACTAAGAGACTATTTGACCGATCACCATAAAACTTAGCAAATAAACTTGTATTTCCATGTAGAAGGTTTTTATTATATATATTTTACTCTAACTCACCAAATCGCCACTAGATGGCGTTTCAGCGCATCAGTTGTTACACCTATCCTCCCATCAGGGCCGGATTTAAGCTTCTAGGTGCCATAGGCCCTTCAGTCTAAGCGCCCACGCAGCCTCCATCCTTCCTTAACAACTGACAACTGGCGACCTTTTCCTGTTTTATACACCACATTATTTAAAGTACTCAGCTCTGTCCTCTCGCTATGTTTAATAATAGTAATAACACAAAAATCATTCAACTTAATTGTAACATAGTTATTTAAAAATAATTAGCTGGATTGGCCATAGAGCAGATAAAACGAATAGCGACATGGCATGTCAACAATACCAAAAGTAAAGTCAATGAAAAAACGTTTACTCGTCGCCATATTGGCACTTTTAAAAATAGTGATGATAAGTTCTTCAGATGTTCTCCTTGATAAAAGTGCGCGCCTGTGAAATTTGCGCCCTATGCCCGGGCCTAGTGGGCCTAGTGGTAAATCCGGCCCTGCCTCCCATTATGGGGTTTATGGCCGTAAGTAGGAGGGGGTTTCGTAATTCGACAAACATAAATTTTTTTACCTACACTGGCAGGATGTTTGCAGTGTTTTGCTAATGTAAGTTTAGATGTATAAATGTGTGTGTGTGTAAACGATTCCTAAAAAGCACTTCTCCTTTCACTCCCCATCACCTTTAAGAGTTTAATGTCTAAAAACCGTACACAACAATTTTAAAATGGTTTTGGGCTGCAGCTTGATATGTCAGTCAGTCTTTGCGCTTCAAAAGTCATTTGTTTTGCAAGATCAATGTTTTGTAAAATTAGGTTCACTCCATACGTAATACTATGAATGTATTATACTACAGAACAAATTCCAGTTCACAGCCGCTCTTCATTCGTTCCATGTTTGTTTTAGCCTGTGATTATAGATTGTTTCTTATTGAATTTCTAACCAGCGAAAACACAGAAGACTAAGAAAAACTGTGCAGTAAATACTGCACAGACCATTACAGAGACGAAGCCATGGTTACTAACATGTTAGGTAACGACAAGGCCTTCATAAAACACAGCTACACGCAAGTTCTTTCACGATCTTGGCTGCACGACTGTGGAATATTTTGCCTGCAGATGTGAGGTACTCGACAACACCAGCCACGTTTAAAAACAGAACGTTGCAAATTCTTGTAATAAACTCATGCGATTTAAACTACACTGTTAAGTTTCCTCCGCGCCCTTTCTATCTTAGTCATGAAAATTTTTTTAAGTACAATTTTCTTGTAATACCTTGTCTGCAGTTTGGCGATTTATGTTATTTTATTGGATTTCATATTTTTATATGCCTGGTTGATGACTTAAATTAGTTCCTTGTAGTTTCTGTATTTCTTCCGAACTCTTATTTACGAATGACTTTATTAAAATTTTTATGAACGTTGTAATCATAGGTAGGCCTATTATAGTTACCACGGGATTCATTGATTTATATGCATATTTATATAGGGTTATGTTCACCCACAAGTTGTTACATTTGCTTAGGTGTTAGAAAATACAATTTATAGTTAGATAACTTTTCCAATTAATTCAAGTTCGAAACAATATAAAATAAAATAATTGGGATTACTAATACTAGGGATTTCTGGAACAATGTGGTGACAAAATATCTTACGTGTAAATATTTCATTAGTTCACTAATTACCATTGCAAGAATTATTCAATTTTTAAAGAAATATAAATCGAGGGACTGTGAAATCGCTGTGTTTACGGGACGCGTGGCGATCAGGGTGCGAGGGTTCGGAGTCCTGTCGAGGGGGGCGTGGACCACGGCGAGCAGGAAGCAGTGTCCCTCTGTACACGTCACGCTCGCTGGTGACACATGCCCGCACCACTCCACGAGAGCCCCATCTTCCAGGGAACCAGCTCGAGACGACCGTCCCCCCACATCACCACCTCCCGACAATCCACCAGGACGACGACCCTGGTCCACTTCCGGTCCCCTCGTCTTCCTGGGGGATGCTGCCTGCCTCTCTCAGGAAGCTGCTCCCTCCTGTCATGCGTAAGTTCGGAAGACCCAATGAGTGCATTGGTCATTCATGAACAGCCTAACGAGGATATACACTTGTGTTTAGGTCCTAAGTATTTAAATCACGTACTTCAACGTGAGTACTTTGCAATGCCAATGGCTATGGACATAGCAGCTACAAAAGTTCTTACATCATTCTAGAGGACCTGTGTTCGAGTACCGGAACAAACACACTCATTTCTGCTATCCAAAGTTACTCCAGGTGAATGATGAGGCAGGTCCTCAAAGAGGCAGTAAGGTCCAGGTCGTCAAGCGTCGTGCAGGACTTTGCCACGTAGAGGTATATTTGAAAACTTTTCAACGTACGTGAGTAGAAGACTACGTAGAAATAGCATACAAATAACGTAACACGTGAGTTAACTTATTTCAGGTATTCCACTATTAATTTCAGATTATTCTTCCACTGTCGAAAATGGGTGTTTTTCTGGTCCTTTCTTAGGCACAGAATATTTTTAAATATACAGGCATTTACAGTACATCTTTAACTTTAAGTGTTAGTGGACCGGACGCGTGAGCCGTGCTGTAGCGTGGTACGGAAAGTATTTTTTTCTTGTATAACTATTAAAATTTGTTTCCAATGCGTTTACCTACGAAAAGAAGATACACTTCATACTGTGTCCCCATGATTTGGAAAGTGTCGTCCGCTTCTTAAAAGCATGATTCCCAAGCTCCTCAAAAGTACTAAATTTTTTTTTTTTTTTTTTTTGCGTTTCTGTTGCTGAGAAAATTTCGATCGTAATCGTAAAACTAAGCCATAGAAACCTGCATTGGACATTACCATAAATTTTCCACAAATAAAACAGAAGGGTCATCGCTTGAAGTACCATCGAAAATTTTTTCTACGAAAACACTGCACGCTTGTTCAGTCCTTCGCGCCTAGAGGTTATAAGGTGTTTGACGGACGTGTTATGTTCGACTTATCGCCTTCCCCGTTTCCGTGCCTCTAACGTAAAGATAAAGCTACCGTCCAGTAACGTCGTAAAGTGATAAGGTCACGACTGTATGTCCCGTACAGGTGAGCTACCGGTGAAAGATACGTCACTCCAGTTTGCTGACTTGCTCCTAGAGGCTTGTATGAGACGTGATGCGCACGCTGTGTCGTCCTTACCGCCTCCGCGTTTCTGAACCTCGAACGTACAATATACGTTCACCGAGGTGGTCACCTTAATTAAAGGACTGTTAGTTTAAAAACTTAAAACCTATTTTTTTTTTTTTCAAAACACTGAATTACCTAGCTCACTGCGCGACTGGAGGAGAAACGACATTAACAGCTGAGTGAGCGAGTGAGTGAGATATTTTGGTCAGCGCTTAACATCGAGGTCCTCAGCGCTGGTGAGGTGTGACATGAGGTGAGTATGGAGCAGCGCCGGAATGAAAGGGCAGGGGAAACGGGCGAACCCCGAGAAAACCCGCCGACCAACGGCATCATCCGGCACGATTCCCATATGCGAAAATACGGGGACCGACCCGGCCGGGAATCGAACCCGGATCGCCTTGGTGGAAGGATTAACAGCAGAGAAAACCTTAAAGACCAATCACCGACACACAGTGGAGCGCTTAAATCTCTATCGAGCATAACTGCTATAAAAGTGTGGTAGTTTTAGGTTCCTGTGGTTTTACATGAAAATCAAAATACACGCGGTTGGCTCAATGTCCAGAGCACTCGCCTCCCATCGAGGCGATCTTTGGGGAGTTCGATTCCCGTAGGGGTCTGTCTTCGGATTTTCACATTTGGGAATCACGCCGGACGATGTCGCTGGTAAGCGAGTTTTCCCCGCTCCATTCGTTCCAGCACATCACCATTGCAGTGCCTCATTACGGAGCGAGCATAAATGTCTGTGTGCACCCAATAGTATGTCTGCATTCAGGTGCAATATTCTAGTCCTAGGGTATCCTCCTCATACGATATTTATTTATATTCTTACGATAGAACACAAAAAAGTAAAATGTTATAACTCTGACCAATGTAATCATACACGGAGGTTTGAAGCGGTGTTCTAACTATTGCACCACCGCAAACACTACTCGTTGTCAATTGGATGAACGGAGTAAAATAATCTGTGGTCAGATATAGGTTGTGACCACCACAATGACCACAATGAGAAAATATTGTGTATAGCAAACCCCACCTAGCTACGTATTATCAAAATTAACAGTCCCAACCATGAACAGCTCCTTTCCTACGTAACTTAGAGTTATTCGTAAATTGACCACTTCTATTTCCACAACTGCAACACATTCATTCAAACATCGCTAGACTTTATTTGGCCAAACTTTGATGAAACTGGAATGAAATAACCAATTATTTTAATTATATACGCAATAATTCGTTTGGAAAGTAAACGCGAACGTACGTCCACACTACTGTCTGACTGCGTATATCTAGAGACATGAACTTTTCGCGAAAAGAAATTTGCCTCACTTTGTGTCAGTGACTTGTGTGCACGTCTGCAGACTTGCTTCACGGTCAGAGATAGGATGTTTTGACATTCGTGTGTCGTGGGGTTTTACACGCAAATCACAGACGTGTGGTGTTACAGTAACCTTATTGTGATTGATACAGTCAAATGAGAAACTTCACAGTTCAAAGGCACGCTGCCAATATCTATGAAGCAGAACTGCAGACGTGCACATAAGGCACTGGAACAAAGTGGGGCAAAGTTCTTTTCGCGAAAAGTTCATGTCTCTACGTATATCTCACAGTTCTACGTGATGCGATGTGAGAACTTGCATGTAAGATTAAAATCAGTGTTGCTTATTTGTAGTTTTTTTTCCCAAGGGGGAAGGAAAGTTACGGTTAATTCTAATACAGGTAAGGAAGTTCACTGTTATTAGTTTGGTAACATACAATTTTCTGCGCTAGTAGTGCTCGCATCGGTAATTGGTAAAGATGGAGAAATTCCACGAATTCAATTACCTGCATGTTAGAATTAAATATCCTATGCATACTTAAGCCGCAACCATTTGTCCACTAGCTGCTACTCAGTGGAACAGCAGACAATGAACGAATAGACAGGGCTTGAGTATGCATAGGATATTTGATTCTAACATGCAGGTCATTGAATTCACAAAATTTCACCAACGCCAGCAATGGCGGTATTTCATGCTGGCTTTTATTGAGGGGACTTTGGTTGAAAAACTGAACATTGTTGAAGGACAAAGTTTTCTCCATAAGCATTAGCATAAAGATTGCCGTCTTACCGATACCACCGCTACTAGTGGCGAAAATTGTCCCTTGCCAAGCTCGACCGTACAAAATTCTTCGGAACGTGTAGAAGAATTAACCATTGTGCAGCTTTCACTGTCTTGACATTAAGGCGTCCGCCTGGATGGACGTATCTTGGCCGGTCGAGGCATAGAAGTGCGGATGCTGTAAGGGTGACACAGCATGCACATCACGTCTCCCCCTAGCCACAAAGCTCAAGTCACTGAACTGGCGCGCAGTCTCCTCGTCGACAACGTGCTACTATGAGATATTCAGGCGTGACTTTATCATTTTATAACGTAATATTAGACCTTATGATAATTAGGGCCCGGTAGTTTTCGCGGAAAGATTTTTGCATCACTTTGTTTCAGTGCCTTACGTGCACACCTGCATCTCTGCTATGTGGTCAGTGATTGGATGCTGTAACACCCAGCGTGTGGAGGTTAAACCCACAAATCACAAACGTGATGTGTGGCAGTTATCCATGTGCTGATTGGCACAGACAAATTAATAACGACTCTGCACAAAACCACTCTGCCAATAGCCATGAAGATGAGCTGCAGGTGTTAATGTGGGGCAAAATTCTATTCGCGAAAACTACAGGGCTCTAATGACAATGTCTAGAGATGATGGTATACCGCAGGAAAACTTGACTGTTTGCAGGGTTTTAACGTACGTTCAGCTAATGACAAGATGACTGGCTTTTGCTTATGCGTATAACTCTTGCCCTATTTGACTAAGCTAATAGGAACCCCACTGCTGTTGTAATATTTGATGTTAATTATTAGTCTGCAGGCAGCACGTTGTGTCAGACGTATATCACCCAATCATATATGTCACAAGAAACCACAGTGTTATCAAGGGTATGTTGGCACAAAAAAAGTCCACGATATACTATCAACTCTACTTATGTTTAGAGACACCGGTAAATCGCGGGAAAAGCTGATTGTTCGCTAGGCTCCAACATGCTATGTATAACACTGAAGGTTTTGCACCTATATTGTCTATAGCTTACATAAAGCACTGTGTCCCTCTTCAACAGACCCAATTAGAACTGTACAGTTTTAACACAGAACGTGTGCGATTTGCCAGAGAAATGTTAACACGTGTCATGAGTGAGATACTACAGTTAATTACAGACTATGTTTTCCAGCGTCTCTACTAATGGTGTATCGTACACACGTAAAAGAGTCTGCGCTACGATTTTCCCGCTTAACAAGGACATCAATAACACAAAAACACTCATTTTCGGCTGCAATGAAATATGCTTTAAGGAGTAGTGGTAACCCTGAAATGGGTATACACACGTGTAGCGTTCTCAGAATTATATTACTAACCAGAAATAACTTACACACGTTGAGCGGATTTAGAATATTATGGTAACTGCCAAAACTCTGCACACCACTCGGGAGCCTAGGCAGGCGACCACCTTAAGGGTGTTCAAGTGGGATAAATATTTTTTTTATATTATCATGAAAGAGTGTCAGTCCTATAGTTGCTACTTGTGGGTAGAGTTTCATCTTACGAAACAATTTTAGCCTGCATAGTTTGCAAATAACGGTGTATCAATGTCAACATTTGCATGTTACGCTTCCATGCAAACAGTGAAAACCAGTTTACTCACTCAAATGAAATAATTCACAGTGAAATAACAAGCTATGGGTTACGTAACCAAATGTTTATAATTTCGCAACATAATGGTTTGAATTGTTAAAAATAATCGCAAAATTACAGAAAAAAAAGTGAAAATTCTGCAAGTTTTAAAGTAAAATAGTTATTCACTGTGAGTTTTTCTAGTATGTGGTTACGTACCCCATGGAATTTTTTCCACTGTAAATTATTACGTTTAATTTAGTCAACTGGTCTTCACTATTTGCATGGCACCGTAGCATGTAAATTTTCACCTTGGCGTACAATTACGAGAAAACTATGGGGGGTAAAATAGTTTCGTTTGAGGAAACTGTGCTCACAAGAAACGTCTGCAAACTAATTCTATTTCGTAACAACACAAAATGGTTCGGTAGTTGCGATGTTACAATAGCACTTTGACTATATATTTTGACAACGAAAAAGATTTACCGGGTATGGAAAGGTACGATGTCGAGCGGACGACTGGAATAATCAATCGTCAATAAAATCTGAGCTACTGGTCAAAATTCGATGAAATTTTTTTGCCAAGTAGATATTTCATCAGCGGACATTAATTTTATAGCACTATACGGTAGTATGCTTTACTTTCGAGTAAAAAAATAAAAACTGTTCGTAGGAAAATAAAGGCTTGAAACTACAAAATGTGTAACATACACATAATGTCTATGCACAGATATTGCTTAGAATTTTATTATGTCTTTGACATTCAGGTGATGTAAATATTTAAGGAAGTAATTGTGCTATGGTAGTAATATTTATCTGTGACTAGTGTTAATTTAAATTTTTATGTTTGTAAAATATATGGTATATTTTCAGGAAATGTTTTTAATAATCATAACATTTTGTAAAGGATCTTACTAGGAAAAACGTAATTTAATTTAAAATCAGGTCATTTGCAGAACACACATTAATCGATTTTTACTAGTAGAAAGAATAACTTCCATTTTTTTCCCTGCGTTTTTCGAAGCAGAATTTTTGCCTTTACTTTGGAATCAACAAGAAAGAAATTTTTTTTAAGATAGAACGTCGAAGGGGAAGAAAAATGGAACGTAAATCTACGCAGAGGTCCGGCTACGAAGACTTTCTCGAGTAAGACTATGTCTCGAGACGATTTTTTTTGCCTTATTAATTCCTTTTGAAGAGAATCTACGAGACCTGGCGCTGCATTTGTTCCTGTTGGAAAGCAGCGGGGAAATTTTTTCTACGACTGAAGAGTAGAAGATATCCAGGCCTTCTCGTTTCCGTCTTCCAGGAAATATGTTGAGCGAATCCTAGCCTGGCATTACCTCTTACTGGCAAACTGGAAGAAGAATTTTACGACGTGGGGTACCACGTTTCCCTTGATACCAATATCCTTTTATAATTTCGAAACTCAGGAGAGTTTTCGAAATTTCTTTCTTCACGGTGGAGAATTCAACGGTAAGCAGTCCCAACCCTCCCGCAACGACAAGAAAAAAATTCCAAACCATGAAATAGTTTCAGAAAAATGTGGACAACTCTGCTTAAATTTATATTTTGAGGATTTGTTTTTTAAGTAGTGCAAAAGTTTAACCCCACGAATACAATGGATAAGATGTCTCAAGCTGAATCCTCACAATTTTTGCAGTACTTCTTAAAAAACGAACAGAAGAATTACTCTAAATTATATTGCCACAAAGCAAAGCAGTTGGAAAGAAACGTTACCCTACCATTTTAGCTAATATTGTGGAGGAAATAATAAATTTATATTTTTCTTTGACTCATCACACTGAACTAACATCCAACATTTAATTTTCAATGTTTATTCTATTACAATTTCACAATCTAGTAAGAGTCTAGGAAAGCAAATATTTAATTAGTACTCAAATTTGTTTCCATTTCTTAAGTTATAGTCTCTCATAATTGCAACGTCACTGATTGTTTTTTTACAATAATGCGTTGCGGAATCTTATTGATGATCCAATTTATGTTTCTTTATGAGCCCTACTAATATTATTTTAATGTTATATGTTATAAATTTGTTTCTTTTCACACCACCTGTTTTCTCTCAGTTTATCATAATTGTTTCAATTAATTGTATTTTACCAAGTCGTACAACCCAGGGCTCATACACTAGTAAAATAATTGGTAAGCTACCTATATCTGCCCAAGTTAAAGTTTTTATTTGGAGATATTACAGAGAGTAAAAGTGGAGAGAGCAAGTATATGTTACAAATGTACAAAAATATAAAACTGTAATTTTTGTACTTTGCAATATGATGATATCTAGGCCTTTATAATAACCGAATCTCAAAAATATATGTGTTTTAATTTGGAAATAATTCTACTCTCCGAAAATTCTGCTCGAGAGGTTTACGGATGTTAAAATTATTTTCAAATGAAAACCCGAGTATTTTGAAATTCGGTTATTATAGAGGCCTAGATATTATCCTATTACAAATTATAAAAATTACATATTTCCATTTTTGTAGATGTTGTGGTTTCAAGGCCTTATTTTCTACAAAATTAGCTCTGTTATCCAGAAGCATACCCCACTCAACCGTAGTGTGTGAACCATGTCCCTTAGACTTATATTAGTAATTTATACAAACTCAACAATGTGAATACTTACCTGCAAAGCAGCTACGTTAGTAAATTTTATGATTAAGAGTACCACCTGGTTGCGTGACTAAAGTCAACAGGAATACACGTGTCTTTACTTACTTAAACACCCCGCACATTTATGCATAACTGTGTGTATTTACTAAAGGAAGCATTTTCGGACCCGTATTCACTGCATTTTTTTTTTTTTAATTTTAACTATCTACCTTGTCAAATTATAGTTAGAAAATATCTGACAATGAACGCCAAGAAACCTTTTTGAAGATAGTGTTGAAATTTTGAACTTTATGGAATCACACTGAAATTGTGGAACATTTAAGTAAAACATATTGTTGACATGCTAAACTGAGTCACTGTTACATGCAATTATTCTTGTTAGACTAACGCATTATCTTCATAATAAAATTGTGGTTACTAATCTTACGAAAAAAAAAAATGCTTTCAAAAATCGTTACGAAAATTTTGAGTACGGGCTATGAATTAGCGTTGAGAGACGTTACAAGAACAGCACCTTGGTAAGAAAATCTCATACTTGTGAGTCGTTATAAACTATTTAGCCAACGTCATACTCATTACGTGGCATTTGAAGTTTTAAAGGTATGTTTCCTAGCATACCAATAGTCACAAATGTAAATGAACAGACGCAAGTCGTTGCAGCACATTTCAAGTGCAGTCGCTGCCTATCCTAGAGCTCTAGAGCAAACAACGATGCGGTCTTAACGTGTTAAAATACATAGCGTTTTGCTCAGTACCTGTTGAACTTATAAATATGCCACCAGTGTAGTTTATGTTCATTATACTGAGGCCTGTGTGACCTATATTGCTACGGGAAGATCCTGAAGACTATGAAAGTGTAAGTAGTTTTACTGTCAAAACACTCGAAAACGTACTGTCATAAGTGTTTTCACATATGTTTATTTTTCTAGCAATATTCTCATGTTTTCTTGTTTTTATCATTATACGATATAAAAATGACAGTCCCAATTTTTGCTCTCTCCACAGTTCTCATATGCAGTACGGTGGTTGCCTGAGCTGCTATATAGTTGTCAGTATACTTTGCAGAGCTCGTTAAAAATCATACTCAAAACAATATAAATAAAGATGTCACTTTAATCAGATATGAAATATAGGTGTTTATATTTTGTAGCACTGCCAAATTCCCTGAATTTATTTATAACATGTAAAACAATTTATTGATTGTTAGAGATGATGGTTTATCGCGGGAAAAGTTGACTGTTTGATGGATTTCAATACACGTCCAGCTTACTAGAAGATTACTGGCTTTAGCTTGTACGTGGAGCTGTTGCCTATTAGACTGAGCCAATAAGAATCCCGATATTGTAATATTTTATGCCTGGTATTGGTCTGCAGACAGCTACGTTGTGTCAGTGTTTTCAAGGCTATCTTGGCACAAAACATTTTCGCGATATACCATCATCTCTATTGATTGTGTATATTTTTATGGAAAATAATAGACATATGCGTATTTCCGTTACGAATGCTCCAACAGCAAAATTTTTCGAGAAAGCAACATTGACTTGGTCCGTAACTATACCTATGCTTGTATATATTGGGATATCAGAATTTTGGAAGTTATTACGTTTACTTACTTTTAGATTGAAACGTTTGGGGCGGAAACGTATGCACATGAAATAAATACAAACACACACACACACACACACACATACATATATATATATATATATATATATGGCTAACAGAATTATTGAAATTCAGTTACACACGAACTTAGAAATTAGTGTAACGGATAAGCTAAATGATGTTTTTTCGCACAACGTGAAATGATGTACGCAGCAGCGCTGCAATGAATTGGTTGGGGAAACTGGAGAGCCCCAAGAAAAGCCGCCAACCAGCGGCATCGCCCAGCACGATAAAAAAAAGACAACTAAATACTATATCTGACCTTGGGCGAGTTACCGGCGAGAAGAAAGCACGCCAGTTGATTGACGTGTTCCTAGGGGCTAGGATGAGGCGTGATGTGCCTGCTGTGTGGCCCTTAGTTCTCCGCACTTCTTGGACTGGAACGTGCGAAGACGTCAAACCAGAGGGAAACATACGCCTTAGATGTAGCGGTGGTGGCGCGACCTTGACAGGCGCAGACGCAACCCGCTCGAGAGAACGGGTTTGGGGCAGAGGCGCGGTGAACCCGATATCGGCGCAAGATTGCGGGCGCGTGCCGAGTATTAGGAAACATCTCACCGCTTCCCCTCTCCTCCTCCCAGTTTAAGGTACCTGGCTGCTAGTTAGCAGCGTCATTAAGGGCGTTCAAGTGGGGAAAAATTCATAATTTTATATTTGTATAAAATAGTGTTAGTTTTGTAGACATTACTGAAGAATACATTTACCTCTAACGAAAAAAAATTAGCTCAGCCAGTTTTCCCGTAATGTCACTTCAAAGTCAAAATTTGCATAATTTTACTTCATACAAAACTTGAAAACCAGTAAATATAATGAAATGGAAAAAATCTCATCAAAACTACACGTCACCGTCCACGGCTTGAAGCATATACAAACCCATTATAAAATATTTTTGTG
>PNEQ01103717.1:0-45030 GCA_003012365.1 Medauroidea extradentata | reverse complement strand
GTATGAGCTAATTTTTTTCCGTTAGAGGTATATGTACTCTCAAGTAATGTGTACAAAACTAACACTATTTCATACAAATATAAAATTATGTTTTTTCCCCACTTGAACAACCTTAAGGGCGCTGCCTACTCCGAGCCCTGGCGGAGAAAGAATAGGGTTTTATATGTTAAATTATTTTCAATGACACTCGGTCACCTTTTGTGATATTGCTTCCGGACAGAAACAATTTTCTGCGTCGAGAAATGGAGAATATTGATACGCAAATAAAATTGCAGAAAATAAATTATGGATAGCCATTTTCGCGTGTTTTTGTGTGTAAAAATGATTTTTTGGCCACAATTATGAGGGTATTGAAAAAAAAACTGCCTACGCGGTCCATAGCAATGCACGCGGCACCGAGACGAACAAAAAAGTCAGTGGTGGCATATATGTAAGTTCAGCCGTTACTGAGCCAGGTGGAAAATCATTTAACCTGTAAAACCCTATGCTTGCTCCCGCCGTGGCTTCAAGGTAGGCAGCGCCCTTAAGTGTGTTCACGAGGCAACAATTCATAATTTTATATTTGCACGCACGGCACAGTGTTCGTTTCATAGCCGTTACTTGTGACTACATTTTCCACTTGTAAAAATTTTTTAGCTCTCATAGTCTTTCCAAGTCAAAATTTGCAAGTTACGGGAACATAGGAATAACGAAAACAAAGTGACTTACTGGAATGAAATAATTTATACTGAAATTAATATAATGGATCATATGTTAAATATTAAAAAAACACTGCAAAGTATTTTTGTCTTTTCATAAATTAAGTAAATTGTCATAATTTTCAGAGTTTTTTAAAAAGTAGAAAGAAATTTAATTGTGTGTTTTTAAATTTTTTGGTGTATGGCCCGTAATATCTTATTTCACTGTAAATTTTTTCATTCGAACGAGTCACTCGGTTTTTGTCATTCCTATGTTCCTGCATCTTTCAAATTTTGACATTGTCATGCTGCCAAGGGAAGATTATGAGAGCAAAAACTATTTGCAAATGGAAAATGTAGTCACAACTAACGTCTATAAAACTAACACTATGCCGTACAAATATAAAACTATTAATTGTTGCCACGTGAACGTCCTTAAGTAGTGTCCCTACATAAATGAGCTCTGAGCATCGACCGACGGACGTACACTTTCAGTGACAGCTGGGCGTGTTCTCGTTTAAGAGTGAGTGACAGTCACTACCTTGAATTTTTGTATTTTGTGTCATAGCATTTCTTCAGGTTACATTTTTGGAACTTTAACCTAACTACGGAATATAATACATCCTTATATAGTTATAGACACAATACATCTTTATTTTCCGTTACTGTTGTTGCACATCAAACTGCAGTCATGAAAGTAGGCTAATACGAATTTTCTAACTGCAATTAGATCTGTAACAACAGTAACGGAAAATAAATATTTATGGTGTCTTAAATTTTATCAATATGTATTCTATTCCGTAGGTAGGTTAAAGTTTCAGAAATGTAACCAGAAGAGAAGTTATGTCACAAAATACAAAAATTCAAGATGGTGACTGTCACTCACTCTTAAGACATCCTATTGAGAGGTGGAAACCAAAGGGTGACATTTACTCGAGAGGAGTATCTGTGAGTGTATAAGATGAAAAGGGACAGGAAATACGAAAACACGCTTCACTTTTTGTCAGTTTTTTCACAAACAAATAATTTACTAATGGATTTTAATACAGATATGTATTCACAGTAGGACGCATCTAGGTTACTGTAGTTAAATTATTTGTTCATGTAAGAGTATTTATTATAAACAAATGGCCCAATATTACAATATTTCGCTAAATTCCCAATTTTTTATAATCGTATTGATATTCCAGTATCAAAACTTCGACTATAGTAACAAAGATACGACTTTTGCTTTTGCTTCAGATGAACGATTCATCCTGAAGTGGTGGTAATTTATTAACTATTGACGCTCATTAAACACGGGCCGGCGAGATGTTTCAGTGGGGCTGTGTGCGGCTGATTCTAACTACTGATTGACGAGATTTTGGTGAGCGCTTAACATTTAGGTCTTATAGCACTGGTGAGGTTTGGCATGATGTGAGGATGTAGCACCACCGGAATGAAGGGGTGGGAGAAAAGGAAGCTCCCCGAGAAAACCCACCGACCAGTGGCATCGTCCAGCACGATTCCCACATGCGAAAATTCAGGGTTCGGCCTCGCCGGGAATCGATTCCGGATCACCTTGGTGGGAGGCGAGTGCTCTAGCAAACCACCCCATCCCCCCTTCTCTAGCAAGACGAAATTGTTCTGCGCTCTCGTGATTCGGCGAGAAATATATTGGTAGACCTCGGTTATCTGTATTATATCAATTCCTTTTGTTAGAAATTTTTTTCTGAAATTGTACCTGTTTCAAAATAAACCAAAAATTAATAAGTATACAATTCCTAGAGACACGGGGATTTCGTATGCTGGACTCCACGTTCTGGCATTAATTTTGTTCGTAACTACTTGTACATTAGCTGCTGCTCCAGTAAGTGGCCAGTTGTAAGTATGACAACATAGCGCGGGAGTCAGTGAGTCATGCAGGGCTGCTATTGGTTCAGTAAATCGCGGAAGTGACTATTGCGTACATGAGTTTGAAACGTATTAATTTTTTTTTATTCAGTTGAATTCGCGAAGTGCCCGGGACTCATTGCTGATAATTTTACAAAGTTTAATAACATCTCAACTCAACTGATGGGCATTCTAGCGGTTTGGTGAGAAACTACTGATAAAGTTGTTGAACGTTCGACAACTCTATTGGCATAGAGCTAACCAGTATTCACTTTTAGATTCTTTGTTATAAATAAGGGCAGGCTAGTGTCCGTCCCGACGTGCGGGCCTAACCTCCCGTGACAGCGACTTGTAATTACTCGCCTCGCCGCCCACTGACCTGCATGCCCGCACACTTTGTTCCAACACCCGGCTAGCATTATCCTTCCTGACATTCATGCACTCACTGGGGTTCGAAATTACGACTAAATTTATCACGCACACTTATTACACACACGCGGGGTGTTGTATTTATTCATTAACTAAACTGAATAAACCACTTGAAAATGATCCATTACTCGCATATCACCTTTGGTACCAACTTTTATGTAATATGCATTCAGTCAAGTTTATAAAATTAAATACATTTTTATTATTAGTACTAGCAGGTTACTTACGATGGTAAACGGTAGTAAGTAGTTTGATTGTTGAATAGAAATTGAAGTTTACCATGTATATTTTGCTGAAAATATTCCACTACATGGTGGAGTCATGTTCGTTTCATACTGCTAACTAATTCCCTTGGAGTAACGGGTAGTTTGGTATGTTTATATGAGCATAAGTAATCAATATTTATGCAGATGTTCCGAGCTTTGCGAGTGCTGTTTCACTGTTATTGTGTATTGAGGTCTGTCTACGTTTGTGGCAATATTATCCATACTTTTACCTCCATAAAAGAGTTTCGTCTTGAATCACATATTACAACAGATAAGTTGAATTGTTTAAAAAATTTTTTTGGTAATTTATTGCTGTAGAAGCTGTTGGTACTGAAGACAATATTAAAATCATCTCATACAGTAACACCGTTTCTGGCGTTTTATGATTTTTCTTGTTATTGCTTCAACTTACCAAATATCTAAATAGCCTACTATCACTTTATTCTAAATCTATCTTATTTCGAGTAGCCTACCTGTATATTATATTTTCTCTATCGGAACTGACAGCAGTTTGTGTATAAACACCCTTATTAACAGCCAACGTGTTGTACATAATATATCTTGTAGCCCGCCAAGCAGTACTCAGATCTTCGGCCAATAGAAGGTGAGGTAAGTGGGCTAAATGCTTCGTCGATAGCGAAGTCGTTAGAGACAGTGACTCACAGATTGTTACAACTAATAGGAACATGAGAGAAATCGATCATGGCCATTAATTTCGGGAAATCACGGGAAACCATACTCAATAATGGCCGGATCAGGTAATCGAACCCGGATCCTCTTGGACGCTAGTCCAACGTGTTGCGACATCTAGATCTCTCAACCAATAGTTTAGTAATTATATTACAAAGGTGCTTAAAGGATTGGGTCTGTTTAGGAATGTCGTTCCAACGTTTAATATATGTAGGTTAGACCTACCCTATATAGTGATACTAAGGCTTTAAACTACAGTAAGAGAAATATGTTAAAATTTAAATTGTGACGTTATACTTGATATAGATTGGTCACTTATTACCGAAACTGCACATGCCTGCTCTCTGCTGGTGACCTCATGAACTCGGAGTACAGATTCTTTCCAATCTTGTGAGGCCCGCAAAGTGGTATACCACAGTATTAAGGCATATGACGTTATATATGGTTAGTTTGTTCTACGACAGTTTAAAGCCTATTTTGTCGCTGCCTAATTTAGAAGTGTATACATTTTGGTGAGGGTTTCAGCTCCAGTGAACGAAGATATGAGATGAGTAGAGATGGTGAAATTTCGCGAATTCAATGACCTGCATGTCATAATCAAATATCCCATGCATACTCGAGTCACGTCTATTTGTTCATTGTCTGCTATTACACTGAGTAGCCGCTAGTGTAATAATGGTCGGGACTTGAGTATGCATAGTATATTTGATTCTAACATGCAGGTCATTGAAATCGCGAAATCTCACCTTCTCTAGAGGAGAGTGTTGAGCATCGCCGGAATGAAGAGGCGGGGAAAACAGAAGATCCCGAGTAAGCACGCCAACCAATGCCATCGTTTAGCAAGATTTCCACGTGCGGAAATACGAGTCAACCCCGCCGGGAATCGACCCCGGTTCCCATTGGAAGGCGGCGTGCACAGTAGCAGTACCGCCACGTGCGGGCCTTTCCGAAATTGATTTAAGTTTTTTTTTTCGCGGGTTCCTTATGTGTTCTAAAATCTTGACGCTGACGCTTTAGAAAGGTATAAGCATTCACAGTATACATTTATCTTTAATATTTCTCCATGAAGTTATAGGATAACCTCTGACTGTGTAATGGAGGTTAGTTGTCGACTAGAAGACTGCTCTTCTGTTCAGTGACTTGCGCCTAGAGGCTAGGGTGAGGCGCGATGCGTATGCTGTGTTGTCCTTATCGCTTCTATAATTCTAGGCCTCGAACGCACAAAACTCATTTACCCATAGGCAGCCACCTTTGCAGAGGCACTAAGGACTAATTATACAATAATAACAATATTTGGAACAGTTAAGAGGGATATGCACCAGACGTAATTTTCCGCGTTTGATGCGTAGAGACAGTGCAGCGATAAAGTTCAGCTATCCACACTCGACGGTAACAACTTCGCTTCTATTCGCGATTCGCCAAACTGGCGTGCAGTATTTTCGTACTACAAATTTTATTAAGGACTTAAAGTGGCGACCCTACCACTTTATTTGTGGAAAGTTTGTAGTTAAGTCCAACGTATGCGTCCGACACTGTGTTTTACGAATCCGGGTAGTATTTTTCCAGTTACAGCTGTTTAAAAAAGCCGTTTTTAGCCGTTTTGAGGGGCCCCAAAAACACGCTTATAATAAGCATGTTGCATTTTTTAAATATTAGAATCCTAGTTTTAACCGTGTTTTCTTTTCGTATGCAAACATATTGTGAATAAGTTTAGCTGTTTCGCGTAGAAAAGAATAGGCGCGGTTCGCTACATTATCGTTCACGCGTCAAGTGCATAAGCCGCTTAAGCCAAACATGCCTTCTCTTACACTGAACATTCGTCATACACAAAACACTGCAATTGATAAAAATTGAAAATTAATGATAGAAAGAAAAACTGTAATTCGTGCACATGTTGAAACTTAAAATAATATACCAAAAATTCATAACTAACCATACATAAAATATACGGCCAGGTACACAAAAACACTGAATTTTAGCAGATAGCCTAGTAAATTAAACAGAATCGACAGAAACTCTTAAACTAATGAATGTATGAGTAGCAGCGGAATGAGAGGGAGGAGAGGAGGATTACCCATCAAACACTGCGGCCAACGGCAACGTCCGACACATCTCCTACATGCGAAGCTCGGGAGCAACCTCACCAAGAGACCGGATCGTTGTTGTGCGAGGCGACTGTTGTAACTACACTACTGCGTAACCTTAGTAAGGCCGTGATTTGAGGCACGAGTGTTTCGCGTATTCATCTGGCATCAGCCTAGACTTCTCAGTTCTATACGTGCAGCACGTAATATCCCCACGACTTGTTTCCTTATTTATAATTGGCTTGCAGTCGTCAAATGTGTGTTAAAACCGGTCTCGTCTAATCACCAGGGACGGGGAAATTTCGCGAATTCAATAATCTGCAGGTCAGAATCCATTGTACTATACATACTCAAGCCCCGACCATTTGTCCACTAGCTGTTATTCAGAGGAACAGCAGACAATGAACGAATAGACAAGGCTTGAGTATGCATAGTACAATGGATACTAACCTGCAGGTTATTGAATTCGCGAAATTGTCCAGTCCCTACTAATCACAGAAGGAGAAGTGAAGTATACGTTATTGACGTTCAACCTGAACTAGAGTCAATACGCGAAATAATCGGGCCTCTAGCCATGATTAGAGTCCCAGATATATCGCAGGTTCACCGACCAACCGGCTGGACTCCACAGTACTGTGTACACGCTGTCCTCAGATACTTGTACATTGGCTCCTGCTACAGTGAGTGAGCATTAGAACATTTGACGATGTAGCACAGGAGTCCACCAGTGTTTATATGCATGTCCACCATTGGTTCGTTGTCCTCAAGGTCACGTTCAATCTGACCCGATCGAAAATGTTTCCAACATATACATGACTCAGAAATCCAACAAACCTCTCATCAGTTGAATCCGCGAAATTTCCGGGACTCGAGCCATGTTCCATCATTTATACTGCTATTATGATAGTTATCTTTTAAATCCTAAACGAGAGCAGACATCAAATAACTGTTGAACAGTTTTGTTGAAAACAGGGTATATATACTATCACAATTTTCCAAGACAAAAGGCATAATGGTTTTAGCTAATTACGATATTTAGAACATTTTCATTAGTAGACCAATTAGCCAAATGTTTATCTAGAAAAATATTAGACCACATAGTAAAAACAATGTTTAACAAAACAATGCAACAGTTTATCGTTGCCTGTTCTCGTTCACATTAAAGTAGAACTTTAGTGTGACAGCAATGCTAAAATTCATATTTTGATAGGCTTGTTCATAGAATCTTTTTGACGGTTAATATTTTCCCCAGAAAATCATACTTACTTACAGCTGCTCACAAATGAATCTTTCTTGGAAAATTTTTATCTAAATTTGACCTTCGCTATTTGGAACTTGCGTTTTGATTATCTTTACTCATATTAAATCTGAGTTAAAACTGTAAGCAGTAGTCTCCATCGACGCAGTAGGATTTTGGCGGTTACAGCACTGTCTGCTCTTGAAATGTCGCAATGCGTCAATTATTCGCCCTGTTGCACTCATGTTAATCATTTATTCAACGGACACTTAGTGTACACGTACTAGAGCTCCAGAAATAAATTCACTTTATGTTACTTTACTTAATCTGCGAGCGTTTTTAGAAAAAAAAAACAGCTCGGCAATGATTACTTTGTGGGTTGAATTATATTAATAACATAATATTAGAATTCACTATTTCGGTCTTCTTAATTGTATGTTTGTTTTTTTGTACAGGCCTTTCGGGATCAAGTGAACACTCGAAATTGCCCAGCTAAATTTCTATTTTTAGCCAGTACGTATCTTTCCGAGCGTAAAGACATACTACAGGAAATAACTTACGTCTTTGGAAATGGCGTAGCCAGGATTTGTGTGAGTAAGGGGAGGATTAACCTGAGTACAACATAACAAACACCAATCACCCCTTTAAAGTGGGGGTCTGGATGTCCTCCGCCGGGAAAATTTGTATTTCAAAGTGCAGAATAGTGCTGTTTTTTGTAGCAGTTTCTGGTAACGAAACATTGAATATTACACTGGTCAAATTAGTTTTAATATTTTAATATGACTTTTTTTAAAATTTTTTGTGGCTGTTGGATGGGTGGGGATAGAAACCATACACACCCTGTTTATGCTCCTGCTCTTTGGACACTTCACCTGATGAGATTTTAGAATGTTTGTTGCAATGGGAGTTTGCAATAAGAATGTATTGCTTTGTGGACATATGCCATTGCTCATATTTTGTTTACCAAATTTGTGTTAAATGATTAAGAACTAATAACACAAAAACACAGAAAAAGAAAAAGCAATCCCAGAGGAATACTGTCATTTAAAGATACACACATATATATATATATATATATATATATATATATATATATATATATATATATATGTAACAGCAAGACTTCTAAAGACATAATTCAGTCAAATTTCAACAAAACCCAGACACAAAAGACGGACATAGCGTAAAACCATATTCCCATAATGAAAAAGAAATTAAAGTAGCCAAAAACAGATGACAACAAACAAATGACAAAAGCCAACATGACACAAGTTCCAATTCAACGAAAAAATTCAACGTTTCGGGAAATGCAATCTATTCCAGTTTTCAGGCTGAGACACAGCTGGTCGGAACACCAAGATGCGCATCTTTTTAATGCAAAGAATATTGCCAACACAACATATTACTGTACAACAGTGGCGGATACAAAAAAGTGCCCAACCTTGTATTAGAAATGTTATACTTTTATTCAAACTGTTGAAAATGCAGAAGTGTTACGAAGTTGTGCAATATAGGCCTATTCTAAGAAACTGACTGTAAACTCTTTGAAAATGTTCCAATTAATGTCTGTTGTGTGTTAAACAATAACGTTCAAAATCTTCTCAAAGTGCACAATTTTGCATCTTAAAATCAAAATTTTACCACCCGCTTTTAATCGGCCAACCGGTGCTAGCATAAATATATCCCCCCTCCCCCTCAATTTCATTCTAGATCCGCCTCTGTTGTACAAGTATTACATGCACGGAAAGCCGTGTGCGGATTGATAGTTTGTACATAGGCAACAGTCCATGCTTAATGTACTCTGTTTCATATAAGATTGGATAAATTTTACGGCAACTTATGGGCAATAATTTTAGGTATTTTATGTTTTGTTTCATAATGCAAGACATTTTTAGCTCAAAAATGAACCTGATAGGTACATTTAAGCATTTGTACCGCGAAGTTTGTTTTGTGTATGCTAGTTACACAAATATCGAAATATTACAAATTATTGTCCATGAGTTGCTGTCAAATTTATCCAAACTTATATGAAATGGAGTATATCTGAAAATGTTATCCTTCTTTGTCGACAAAAAATTGCATTCAGATAATATCACAATAAATCAGTAGTTGCTCTTAACTTTAGACATGTCCAATTCTCTGCACCCTCCCCCATGTCGCCACAGAATTGAGTCGGACCGTCCAATATTCGTTATTGGTCCAACGTTAGAGTACAGCGAGACAAGCACCAAACACACTAATTTTACAAGTAGACAGTGTCCATTAGTTCATCGTGCTCAAAGCCACGAATTTATAGAGCTCGAGGATTCTAATCGAATTAATTTAATTTCTAGGAGTCGCGGTTGGCATAGCGACTAGAGCTCTCGCTTTCCACCGATGAGATCCAGGTTCGATTGCCGGCTGGGTCAACCTGGGGTTGAAACCAGGATTTCCCGTACAAATACAAGTCCATAGTTTTTGCCCCTACGCCAACTCTTTCGATCATTCTTGGTATCGGTCTACGATTAACTTGGATACGGCAAATTTCCTCTTGTGGCTTCAAACAGTAACCCGAGTAAGGTCTTCAAGTGTTCAATAAGTCACGAGAGCGACTTCACGATCAACTCTTGGTTACTCTGCTCGAGAGCTGCTGTTGGGAAACGATACTCTCCAATTGGTGCGAAAAAGGTGCAACAATTGGACAAATAATTAAAACCACAAAGAAGTGAAACTGAAAGGAAAGTGTTCAAAATATCAGAAGAAGAGGATTCACAAAACGACTATTTTGCCGTCGGTGAAGGTGCGAAAATTTGTCTGTCAAAACTGGCAGGGTAAGTTTTTTATTAGAATGGATAGAAAAAATTTATGTTAAATGTCTATTTACAAAGAAAAATTTAAATTTGTATTTTTTAAACTGATTTCAATTCACCATTATGGTATCAGAAATATTATTTTATAAGTGTTATTGAAAATATGAAGTGTTCAGAAGCCGTTAGGCGTAAATGACATACGAGGTTCTGCTTCCTCACCGACGAAAAATTTCGTGCAGAAACTGTACCACGTACGTAATTTTTCGTACAACATTTTAAAAATGTATAGAATATGTAGTGTTATTTAATTCCTGCTATCTTAAAACCATGAATTGCTAGCAGGCGTTCATAAATAAACTGGTAATCTTCAAAACCTGGGCATGTGAATGAAGAAACCTAAGTCCAGCTTTTTTTTTATTATTCTCAGATGCCTGCAGATATCACGTTATATTCTGACAACATACTAGAACTCAAACTGTTGTTCGCTCGTATGATGTCTTCCACGGGCCTTCAATGTCGTGGATTGCAGCTGGGGACACTTTGAGTCAATAATTAAAAGATACACGGCATGGTGACATGTAACTTATAAAGGATCAAATACGTAAATGACATCACTTAATACTTGTGGGAAATTCTGCCACAAATTGTGCTCCATTATATACAGATCAGCGAAGTCTAGTCTGTTCCCAAATAATAATGTAAACGTTACACGTTATTACGTATTATTAGAGAGAGTGAAAATTTGAGAAGATCTTAGTTTAGAGAATAGTTTCTAAAATACTGTTCCAAGTTGTGCTCCACATGATTCGACGTAAATTGACGCAATTTAAATGCCTGTAGACGAATCTCAAACGTTAAGTATCGAAATGTTATTTTTCTAAACGGTCAAGTCAAATGGGAACAAACGAATAACGAAAAAAGAACAACAGTTACGTAAATGATACACTGGAACCTAGGAACCTGACAACTTTCTCTGCGATTAAGTATTCACTTCACACTTTATAAACGAACGCGGACCACTCGTCCTTCACCAAGGCGATTCGAGTTCGATTCCCGCCGGTATCGGTCCCCGGATTTTCGCATGTGGGAATCGTGCCGGGCTGGTCGATGGGTTTTCTCGGGAATCTTCCGCTTCCCCCGGTCCTTCATTCCGGCGTTGCCCCATTCTCACATCGTGTCAACCGTCACCAGCGGTAAGAACATAGCAGTTGTAAGCTCTGGCCAAAACCTCTTCAATCAATCATAAACGAGCACCTACAGTGGTATGGCGGAATGCGACGCAACACGCCGAGGCTGACTGACGCAAGACGGGGCTGCGCAGCGCGTGGGCGGGTGATCCCCGCGTGCCAGGACAGCTGGCCCGCAGATAGTCATCTGCTCGCCTTGCCTTGCGACAAGGGGGGTGGCTCCATTGTGGGTCAACAAGAATTAAACCGGTGAAAGGGTTCCGGACAAGGGCGGCGAGTCTAGCGCAACAACGTCACAACTCCGACACAGACGCGTGCTCTATCGTCTCTGCAAACTTCTCTCGATGCTTCAATATTCTGGGGCGTAGCGAATCTTTTTTTTTTTTTTTGGGGGGTTCTAACCCCCCTCCGTAAGCCATAAATATTTGATTTAAAAAATCATATGAAAATATTAAAAATATTTTGACAAGTATTATAGTCAATGTTTCGTTACGAAAAACTGCTAAAATAGCACTGTTTTGAACCTTGAAAACCAAACTTTATCTGGGGAGGACCCCCGAACCCCCTCCCCAAGTTGTAAAGGGTTGGTCGGTGTTCATTATGTTATTCTCAGGTTAAACACCTTTCTTACACAAATCCTGGCTACGCCACTGTCAGTATACCTACAAGAAACACATTAGTGAACCCCATGGGTACATAACATAGTCTTTCTATAACACAACCGTACTAAATCGGTATTGTAACTCGAAAATAATTGCGATTACGTTCGAACGCCATGCCGATCAACGAAGTCCACCGAAAAAAAGTAACTATTGAGGTAGCCCCCTGCCCAGGCAGCCGATCGGTGTGTAGAGATTCGACCGTTACAAGAGTATTTGAAAATTTTTCAGCGTGCGTAAGTTATGTCTGTTCAAGAATCGCATTCAAAGAATGTTGCATGCGCGTATACACAGTTCAGGTCATCCACGTACATCTAAGGTTTATTTTTGCCGAAAATTGTGAAAACGAGTTTATTTGTGGTATTTTTTTAGGCACGAAATTCTTGGCGCAAAATCTTTTTAAAGGTGTAGGCGTGAACAGTACGCCTTCATTTTTAATATTACGTCATAAACTGATATGGTCGCCGCAGAATGTCTTATAGAGGCGCGTTGTCGGCGAGCAGATTGCACGATAGTTCAAAGACTTGCGCCTAGAGGTTAGGGTGAGGCGTGATGCGCGCACTGTGCTGTCCTTACCACTTCCACACTTTTAGGACTCGAACGCGCCAAATACACTCACCAAGGCGGCCACCTTAATACACAGAGACTTCGATTTTTTTAAATCCCTACTATGAGAATTATTTTTGGGTGTAATAATGTCCTTCTATTGCTTCTCTCTCTTCCGTTCCGTTGAGATTTTTTTCAAGAGGACTTTGCGTCTTGTCGACCGAAAGTGTATACCTACACACCGTCAGACGGGAACAGGAACTTGGAGTGAAATCGGCCATGGCATACGTTCAGGAACCTCCCCAAGCACTCTCGATGGCGCGATTTTCGAGAAACCCCGAATTAACGACATTGGGAGTAACAGAAACCCAGAATCAAACCCGGGTCCTCACAAATGCGAGTCCAACGTGTTGCCGTTGCACCAGCTCGCTCAGTTGTTGATTATTTATGTAATTCGATTGCAGATTTTGTTTTTGCACTTGTAACGTATGTTCTATATATTTATTTTTTGCATTAGAAAATTAATATAGTCCTCCCCTGACAATTGTAGACATTTTTTTATAGTTGATTGAAGTTTACATGGACCTAGGGTTCGATTCCCAGCCCCGGCCATCAAGGATTTCTCGAAATCTTTCCAGACGAGTTCTAGGGAGGTTGTTCAAAAATGCGATGACCGAGTCCTCTTTCAGTTATTGTCAATGCATCACGTGGTGCCTCATCGCCTCTTAATACCTCGTTGTTGACGAGATGTAAACCTCACTTACCTAACCTTAAATATGCGGTAACAGTACCAACTGTTCTACGTACCTAACAAATAAGCCTTTGCACGTTAACTTAAACAATTATGGGGGTTGTTGATGCAAGTTGTGTATAATATATGAAAGCTGATCAGAAACAAACGCATAATAAACACGTTACGCGAATCCTGGGCTAAAAGGTCGACGAAAATGTAAGTGGCAAAATATTGTACGATGACATTTTAAATGCACAAATTGGCAACATAGCACTGCAGTTAGTCCCCTCTTGCGCTACACAGATACGTTACTTGTCTTGCAACAACTGTTCTGACCTGCATGTTATGGGTGCTGGTTAAAATACTTAACAGTCAAAACGTTATTCTACCTTTAGTAGACGTAACGTACATATAGCTAATAATACCTGGAAGTGGAGCGCAGGAGGGGAATTTCTCCGTGCAGTGTTGCCACATCGTGCACGTGAAATGTCATCGTACAACATTTTTCCCTTTACATTTTCTTCTCCAATTTAGCCCAGGATTCACGTGGTATGCTTATTATTAGTTTGTTTCTGGACACCCGTATATATATATATATATATATATATATATATATATATATATATATATATATATATATAGAGAGAGAGAGAGAGAGAGAGAGAGAGAGAGAGAGAGAGAGAGTTGGATGCTGTGTTTCTGAGGGCGGGCTGGATGGGGCCTGTGTCGAAACACCTTGAGGGCTGGCCCATGACTCAAAGCCCGGGTGTCTCATAGTGGGAATCCGCCGAAACTACGTCATAGATACCTGTCCCAACTGCACTTTTACCCTGCGAAGCGGCCTACGTGACTCAAATCACATGCGAAACATGATGAAATGTCTATTTTTAGACCCATGTAATTCGGGGAACCACTGGAGTTTGGCCGGAGTATAAAAGCGCAGAATCGGCACCTTTGGAGAGAGTTCGCTATTGGTCGTGCTAGAGGAAGGTACTATGCTTGTGGTGAGAGACTGGTGAAGACATCTTGGTGACGTCAGAGTGTTCTGTGAGGCGGCAGGCGGTTACCTTCCGAGCAGTGTTGGGCGAAACAAGAGGACTGCTGCGGCGGGCTGACGAGCGAAGAGGCGGTCGCGACGGGAGTCGAACCGAAGACCTCAAGAGTGAAGACAGCGGTGCACTCGGGGTGCTGCGCAGCATACGGCGATTCATCACCACTGCGGACTATTAAGGTTGTACACTTCCACTATTTGAGAGACAGTTGATTGGCTATATGACTGAATTTTATTGTGATTTGTAGAGTTTAAGTAACTGATGGTAGATAATTTTTTGTGCATTATTTGTCGAAGTTAACTAACGTTCTGTGGAACAGTACTAATTGTGTGCATAACTAATTGTGTGCATAACTAATTGTGTTGTGAGAGTTATAGTTGATTACTGTTTTGTGTATTTCGTAGCTTTGTGAGTTATTCAATCCAGTACTTAATTTAAATCTTTTATTTCTAATTATAAGACCTCTATCCCAAAAGAACTCGTGGGCATTGCGCACATGTAAAGTTTGTGCTCCAAACTTGTAACAATATATATATATATATATATATATATATATATATATATATATATATATATATATAATTCTCGTGTCACAATGTTTGTTTCCATACTACTCCGAAACGGCTTAACCGATTTCAATGAAATTTTGTATGTACATTCGGTAGGTCTGCGAATAGGTTTTTATATATTTTTATACTCCTAAGTGTTATTGTTTAGTAAATATTTTTAATTTAATAATTTTAGAACCCGGTCGATAACTGTGTAAGTGATAATTGATCAGTTATCCCCACGAGCTGATACCAGTATATCCCCACCAGGTGTCGCGGCTCTATTATTATTATTATTATTATTATTATTATTTATTTGACCTCTTCCACTTATATACCACATATTTACACACTTACAATAAGTTATTTATGTTACAAAACAACGTTTGTCGGGGCAGCATATATATATAAGTATATATATATATATATATATATATATATATATATATATATATATATATACACACACACATACTGACTGTCCCATGTGTTCGTATCATAGGGCAAATAGGTGAATTATGGAATGTTTTAATAGTGTTATAGCGTGCTGGCGTAAGACAACTGCAGTGTGTTCACTTCTATGTGCCATTAAAACAGAAAATGCTCAAATTGTTGGTCGCAATGTACTTTGCACATGCGTATGCGATGGTTCTAATTGCTTTGTACACGATGTAACTTGGTCGGCGGGAAGGAGTGGCATGTAGTAGTAATGTTGTTATTCACAATAACATGTCATTACACTACAACACTATTAAAACATTCCGTATTTCACAAATTTATATTTGTCCTAGGATACCGGAATTATGGGACGTTCTGTATAAACATACGCACAGACAAAAAGTAAGAAATACATAACTGGGTTTCCCAATGATTGTACTTAAGCAGCAACTTCGCTGTTGTGTACGTTCAATTTTTATTCGAGACTACTGCTTACTGCTTTAGTACGTTTTTTAATTGTCCGTAACCCTAAATGCGGGAGCATTAGTGATAAACAATTACCCGGTCAACTAACGCACCTCTGAACAATCGCGGTCATTATTGCACATTTCGGAATAAATAGGCGGCATAATTCATGACTGCGGCATAGCACAAAGGCAGGATTGTAGAAGCAGCTATAATGTATTGTTACGAGACAGCGCCTGTGGTCACGCACGCGAGCCTGCCTCATCACTTGCCCACCTCTAACTACGAGTCACGCAACACGCATATTCCCCTTATGACGTCAACATGGCTGGTGGCTGAAAAGTGCACGTCACCTTAGACCGTTAAGATCCCGTTTCGCTCATCCCTCCTCCTCACTCAAGATACATACCTGGTACTATGCTTGTTATTAAAGTCACGGAAATTTCCCGGATTCAACTGAGGAGAGGGTGGATTTCTAAGTCATATGTTGGAAAGTTTTTCGATCGGGCCATTGTTTATTAAACGTGACCTTGAGGACAACGAACCAATGGCGGACATGCATAAAACACTGGTGGACTCCTGCGCTACATCGTCAAATACTCAAATGCTCACTCACTGTAGCAGCAGCCAATGTGCAAGTATCTGAGGACAGAGTGTACATAGTACTGTGGAGCCCAGCCTGATGGTCGGTGAACCTGTGAAATATCCAGCAGGCTTACTCTGTACGGCCAAAGCAATGTTGCTTCAAGCGCAAACTGCTTCAGCTTCGAGTTTACTACGAAAAGGATTCTGTACGGCCAAGTTGCGTTAGAACTCGTTTATTCGGAAGCAGATATGAAGGAAAATACTGAAGCAAATGTGCGCGGATATCGGAGGCTGCGCAAAGTCCGGAATTAGGTTGTTAAGTTGTTTAATAAGTGTTATAAATAATTACACTGATTGAGACGGTGATGTATAATAACTCTGCAGTGTATGCCTTCACGAAAAAGACACTTGGTTTGTCAAAAGTTCCATTTAAAAGTCTTGTGTATGCGGTTAAAAATACTCAGGTGGAATAACCTCATTCTTTGGCTTGGAAACATGGATAATCCCTTCCTACACCTACATGTGTTAATTTTACAGCAACGTGTGGAAAGACAACGACTACGAATTACGAGAAGACAAGCCTACATTATGTACTACAATACACTAGGATATCGTTTGCCTTTCATGTTGAAGCATATAGTCATGACAAACAAGGTTATTTTGTTAATTAAAATGAGTGCTTGAGAAAAATTCGTGCACTACAATAATAAAGGATATCTACATAAAAAACTGATAGTGGTAGGGTCTGTAGAGGTAAAAATGCGGAGAAAAAATACAAATGTTGTGTATTCATTTAACCTGATTAGTAACCTAGCCTCACAATAAGTGAATTGTATGGTACCAAGCTTAGCATGGCATACACTAATAATTAGCCTACTAAACTAATTTATGACAGTGAAAGTAAAATGATTAAATATTCAAACCAATGTAAACATAGTTACTTGGTTTTACTTACAGTCATGTATACGTTTACTATATTGTGTCCATCAAACGTAACATTACCTCAACCCTACAATAAGGGATTAAAATAACCTATAATTAGATGGGTATAAAACGAACTCAACAGTGGCTTGTTGTATAGGTTTCATCTAAGTAACCTAATAATTTGGAATACACAAACTATAGGCCCTAACTAAATTACTATCCACTACCTTCAAATTGTCAACTTCCAACTTGCCAATGAAGCCTATGTTGATATAAACACAAACCTATACATTAGCTATACAAAGCGGTTCTTTCTTTTAATTATCTAAAAGGCCTACAGCACTCAAATATAACTACGGTTTTTTTTTAAATTATTGTTTTGCCCCGAAAAAAAGCTAGGTTATGGCATGTTAAAAATCATGCCTCCCCCCCCCCTCCCCCAAGCAATTTGTTGGCGAGTGCCATACAAATTATTTCGGACACTCTAAATATATTAATGATTTTTTTTTTTTAAAGCATATCTGTTAAAATTCACGACTGAGGTTGCCTAGAACCAAAATTTTTAATACTACAAACGAACACGCACGTAACATTAAATTCACAGACTCGGGCGAGATTGTATCCCAATTACACAATAAACATATGAATAGTTTTTTCTACAGGGGTGTAGTGTATTTAGAGAAAAATCAACTCTCCTCTCCATTTTTGAACTATCCATTACTTCCTTGCTGCCACGTGTTTTGTTGTTTATACTCGCAGAACCAAAGATAGAGCGAACTAAAAGAAGGGTGGCAAACTTACGCATCACAAATGTTTCTCAATTTCATCATAAATAGAGTAATTTTCGGACAAAAGGGCAGCCAACCTACGATTACCGTCAAAGCAAAACTATTGAAGGTATCTTATATAAGCAACATTTTCCGCAGAAGTAAATTATAGCGTCGGAAGTAATCAGTGGCGTAGAGAATCGATTGCGAGAAACGAAACGCTATTTCGACAACAGAAGTAAAGCAAATTACTTCATGACGTGACTTTGCCTCGGCCGTACAGAATAAGGCTGCAGGACTCTACTTATTATATATATGGGCGTGGTGGAGCAGTGGTATAACCCTCATCACGCATTCGGGAGGTCTCGGGCTCGATCTCCGACTTCGGCCATTTGATTTCGGTCTTCCAGGGTTTTCCGAAATAACTGATGGTTCCTAAACAGTCTCTGCCGACTCCTATATCCTTTCCACTGTGTACCTCTACCAAGACCCCGTGCTGTTCGAGGGCACGTAAAACAAATAAGTAAATTAAAAAAATATAAAGTCAAGGTAACAGTCTTTCACCAAAAACAGCACGATACTTACCAATAATTATGTACAAAAAAACACTCGAAATCGTTAACTGAAATTCTCTTGAAATTATACATTTTAATAGCTGACTTAACTATTCTGTTATAATACCAACATATTTTATTTCCCACTCGAAAAATTATGCATCCTCTTAACTGGCCTATCACGAGATATTAGGTGTGGTTTATACAGGGGAAGGGGGTTAGGCGAGGGCTGACGGGGTTGCACCCCTCCCCGTTCGACATGACACTAGTGTTGAATTTTTAGTTGAAATGTAACATATTTAAATTACATTGTGATGCAATTTACATTTGGCAAACGTGTGTATGTGTGGGCGAGTTCCTATAAATATTTTCTACACGTCTTTATTTTACCAATATTTAACTGTGCCACACGAACGATGTACTTACCACTAGTGACAAAATTAATACTCATCACACACGCACACACCTCCACCCGCATTTTTTCTTCTGGATACGCTGCTGTATATTAATAACGTATTCGAAAATGATAAATACTTTAGACTCTATCATTCTAGATGATGATAACTAATTTATTAACTTGGTATCATCTTACGGTGTGATGTGAGCATACAATATATGACTTAAACGAGAGATGTGGAGTGACGCTATCACTTTGGCCTCGCATTCGGAAGACCCTGTTTCAAACCTCGGGTACGGCAATCCTGATTTCGCTTTCCAGTAATTTCGCGAAATCGCTCTTGATGAATACTTAGATGATTCTTCTTTAAAAAACGGCATGGCCGATTCCTGTCCCAGTTCTTCTCCTTACGTTAAGTTGTGTTAACTGTCTTTAATGACCTCGCTGTCGACGAGACATTAAGTCCAATAAAAATAACATTCACGTTGTATTGTTATAAGAAACAGTGGCAAATAGATTCTAAACAATTATTATTAAAAACGCACTGAAATATTTTACTGTGCTATAAGGAGACACGTTGTTGACAATGAAAGATCTGGGAGAAATGAAAGCTCTATAGCCGACGCAGATACTGCTGGTACCGAACTTGTGCCCTTGTTGCTCGCCAGGCAGTGCCTATCCGCTTGGCCCGGTCTAATTAATTCGCTGGCATCTTGAAGCGGGCGGGGGAATTAGCGCTGCATTATGTCCGGCCGGTGCAGCGACTACAGGAAGTTCCATAAGTCCCGGCGCGCTGCAACAGCGAGGAGTCAAGATGCTGCGACTGAAGAACATTCTTGGATACAGCCGCCTGCTTTGAGGCGCAGAGGAAACCACGATAGTAAGGGCTGTTTACAAGAAAGAAATTATTTAATTTTTTAAACGAATATCTCATTTTTTTCTTTCTACTAATTGAATCCCTATCATCAATTTTAAAAACATTGTTTAGGGACTACGTTTTACCACCCCCATGTGTTAATTTTCTGCACCACGACAAAATACTCTGATTGACTGAGACATGCGAAATTCGAGTTATTATTTGGCAACAGGCGACACTCCTCCTATCTGTACAAACTCGAGCACAATCAGTGATTTAATGGCTTTCCAGTGTTAATATGATGACATTTTATGTAATTGCCTACTTTACGTATGATTGGTTTCTGTACCATTGAACATTTTATTATTGTCTCAAAGCGTTCCCCGCTAAAATCCATGACAATAGCTAGAGCCCACGATTTTTCGCGAAAAGAATTCTGCAACAGTTTGTTTCAATGTCTTGTGTGCCTTGCTTCATGGTCAGTGATTGGCTGTTTATAACTCTCAGCGTCTAGGGTTCTACCCGCAAATCACAGACGTGTGGTGTCGCAGTGACCTTGTTCCTGTTGGAACAGTCAAATGAGCCACGTGTCTGCGCAGAGCTTCATATGTGCACATAAGGCATTGAAACAAACTGTAGCAGAATCCTTTTCGCGAAAAATTGTGGGCTGTACCAGTGGAATATGTCGAGCGAGCGTATACAACTTGAAATCTAGTCTGATGTCAAATAATTACGCGGAATTTGCAAGTCTCTACTGATTGGTCACGATGCGTTTTTTTAAGGCATTTTTACAAAATATATATTTTTTTACTTCGCGCTTTACGCTAGTCACAAGCGATTTCAATGACTATCCGGCTAGACTTCTCAGCCCTGCGTATCACTGTGTTTTCAGTTACTTGGTATTTGTTGCTGTACCAATAACTGGCCAGCTGCGGACCTGGCGAGGTATCGGTGTTTTATTCAGGGGTGTCATTTACTCATAGCTAGCGACCCCTGTTTTTCGCGAAAATAATTTAGCCCCAGTTTGTTTCAGTGCCTTCACGAAAACATCTGAAATTCTGCTTCAGGTTATTGACGGCGTGTTTATGTGAAGAGTCATATCTCTTTTGACTGAGCCAATTACAATAAAGTTCCTCCAACACCACACGTCTCTGATTTGCCAGTAGAATCCCCAGGCACGTGACAGTTAAAATATGCAATCACTGACCACGAAGCGCGATTGCAGATGTGAACGTAAGGCTCCGAATCAAAGTTGGGGCAAAATTCTTTTCGCGAAAAACAGGGGTCCCTACTCATAGGTCTCAAGAACGAGATTATTAAACGGTGACATAATCAGGGAAGTACCCCAAAACTACAGGAACTCTCAAAAGATTTCACGAAATTTTCGGGGTCCTAGCTGTTTAAATTCAGTTTGTAAATTTTTTGTTCAAAACTACAATAGTCATTGAAAAATATTAACTTATTTTTTGAAATACAGATATACACAATGTGTTTGCTTATTTACGAACAATTTTTCGATTTTACAATAATTTTTTGTCGACAATTAAAATGGTCCTTGTTAAAGTTACTTCTAATTTTTGGGTAACTTACCTACTGGCTACCGCTCCAGGTTTTGTACAGTTTTCAGCAGTAAGACATTCAAACGTTACGTTCCAGACACCGACAGAAGTAAAGACTATTTGTCATTAAATCAATACGCCACTGTCTCAACTTCACAAGAGTCAACTTTGCCCCTCCTCTCTCCTACTAACACAAAACCTGTCTGATAAATAGAGCCCGGTAGTTTTCGCGAAAAGATTTTTGCCCCACTTTGTTTCAGTGTCTTACGTGCACACCTGCACCTCAACTTCATGGCTATTGACAGAGTGTTTTTGTGCAGAGTCGTTGTTCATTTGACTGTGCCAATCAGTACACGGATAATTGTCACACATCACGTCTGTGATTTGCGTGTTTAACCTCCACACGCTGGGTGTTACGGCATCCAATCACTGACCACATAGCAAAGATACAGGTGCGCACGTAAGGCACTGAAACAAAGTGCTGCAAAATTCTTTTCGCGAAAATTACCGGGCTTTACTGATAAATGACAGTCAAGGGTTCTCATTGCAATGTAAAATACTTCCACGATTTCATAAAAATATTTGTAATTAATTTTCCGAAAACAAGTGGCGAAACTATGAGATTTATGAAGATTTTTAACGTAAATATAAAAATACAGCAATTCTTTTTTTTTTTTTTTTTTTTTTTTAATTATTTTAAGTTTGATGTAAAATATTTTAACATATTAACACATTTTCAACTTACTGGGTGAAAATGTTTCTATGAAAAATTTACGTATTTTTTGATTTGTGAAAATACACACGTATTTGACAGTGCAGTTATCAGAGCTACGGCGAGATAAGCGAGTGTCGAGTTGGCCAGGGAGACTTATGGAGCTGACCTCATGCAAGTGTACGAACATTCATAATCGACGTTGTGTATCGGAATCCAAAATAATCAGAAGGTTCCCTTAGACTAAGCCTTTTTGCCCAAATAAGCCTCGTTTCTGCTAACTAACTTTCCCTCTCTGATTTCAGTTCATACTGCCAAACTTAGGGTAGGAGTGTTTTTAAATTATGCGTGAAAAATAAATTATGTAGGCCTGTGACACATAGCTGGTGTTTGTGTAAAATCGTGCTGTAAAATACGGTTTATTTACAATATAATAATTTTACGAAAATAATAAGACATATTTTAGGACTATTATAACAGTATGGAAGGATTAAAATTATGCGTGATTTATGTATATATAGGGAGCATATGTATGTATAGAGAGAGAGAGAGAGAGAAAAGAGAAGCTCCTTACGCTTTAACATGATCAAAATAAATCACGGTATTCAATGACATAGAAAATATTTAAGTAAAAATAGCATGACTTTACAAGTAGAGTTTAAAAATAAAACTCGTCTCTGAATGTGTTTCTGTCATCACCACAAAATTTACAATATTGACTGATTTCAGCTACTTTTAATTTTCTTCCGAGGAAAAAACACCTATTTTTAATTGAGTGGAACCTTTCGTTAGTGAATCTCACGATTTAATATCCAACGGTATTGTAATAAGACATGTTTTCTTTGCTGTTGTGCATTGGCTTGACGTTTAATCAGTTGGGCGAAACTTAGTTTAAGAATATCATAAATTGAACATATTTTTTTTTTTGTTTCAGAATTTTACAAACCTAAAGATAATGTACTAGTCGTTCAGAATTGTATGGTATTGTAAAATGTAAAAAAACGCGTTGTATTTCATCAATGACCTCATATATTCCATCGTAATCTGTAAGGTGGTACACTTTGGCCCTATTATTAAGTTATCTGAGTTATGATGGTAATAAATTTACCCTTAAATTGAAAACGGTTATTTTATGCAATTGAATAATTTATTGTATCACGATGACTTAATAAGTTTATACTTAAAAAAAGGAGCTTATTTCTTGGTATTTGTGATACAAACAACAAAAACGCTTACACATGTGTAGACATAACGTATACGAATATATCAACTTCATTAGTACGTTGATGAATTGCGCTTTGATAGGTAATTACGAAGCTGCTAACGAGATCGCATATATCTTATTAGCTATCGTTTGGTTTTATTTTCCAGGCCGATGATGTTGGAGCTGTATAAAGACCGCGCAGATTACTCAAGTAGAAGCCACAATGTATGTCTTGTGAAGAATGACAGAACGTATCAGGTACTCTGACTAAATGCAACAAGTTACTTAATGAAGGCGTGCATGAGTAACAGCTCCGAGACAGCGTGCAACCAGCTGACAAAATAAATTGTTCTTCCTGGCTATCTGTGGATCATGGACGACTCGTCTGTAATGCAGAAGCTAGTGTCTACTTTATGATTGGAAATTTCTTGTAATACTTCGAGGAAAAAATTATGATTCCATATCATAAACTTTGCGTTCTTAATTGTCCTGCTACCCAAATTAAATTTTCCACGCAGTGCATTAAAGAGAGAAATGCGTGAACTTCTTGACTCAACCTACTTTAGAAAACTACTATAATTTTTCAGAATAGATTCAACATGTTTGACATTTCTGTTCATGAATGAACGACCACAATTATCGATGTGTTTTTACGGCAGTAGCTAGTAATATAAATATAGTGTATTAAGTGTACAACACTTGATAAGTTACAAATTGTCGCATAACAAGAAAACTGCTCTCAGTATAAAAACTTAGGCCTACCTAACTGTTACCACTTGTGGCCTCTATAAACTAAAACAAAGTTGAAAAAGCGCCTGCCGGCTTATTATGTACCACCGACGCAAAGTCGACTAACGAAGCAGTTTGCTTTCCTTTCACTTCTGAGATAACGTTTCACTTTCCTCGAGCGATTAAGTACGACAATATTTGCTTCGGACGTTATAGATTCCTTCAGCGCAAACTTTTTCTACAAAGTAAGTGGCGTCAGAAGTTTTGCTTCGACGGTAAAGGGCAGTTGGTTACCCTGTTTTACAATAAATTTCCATTTTAGCTGTAAAAACAAGAAAGCTTTTATGTTTTGTATGTTTGCGCCTCTGATTTTTTTCCGAATGTCTATATCTAACACTTCATGCCTTTTATTTTATTTGCTACGCATTAGCCATCGATGCAGCTGAAATGACTCGCAGGAGAGTTTACTTCCGTTAAGTAAATTTGATAACATTTAAAATTGTGATAGAAATGAAATATTTTAGCGTAGTTATTAGATATTTTTTTTGTGTTGTTAACATAGTAAATAAGTGGAAATTATGTGTAAGAAATGAACACGTGTCGAATATGTATTTAACAGAGGTCTACTAGTAGACTTTTTAATATTTTGTCCGTCTGTTAATATCAGTGATTACTTTCACGTAGGCTTATTACAAATATGTAACCTACAGAATACTCGGACGTAGCAACCATGTGGCCAGTTGCAGGGTTCAAAAGACGTACGAAATATCAATTCATTAAAATAAGAAAAGTGGTTTCTGCTTATCATGCAACACCGACGCTTTTCTAAATTATTATTTTTTAACTTTCAAATTTTTCAGTTAACATTACATACTTACAATTTGTTACAAAAATCACGACCCTCTGCTGATATGAAGTAGCGTTCGAAAATTGATACTTTTCATTGCAATAAGTTGCATATGTCCAGTATTTGCCTACTTTTCACAAGTAACTACTGTTTTGCTACTCTCCCTTACGTAAAACACATAACCAAAAAATAAATACTCCAGCTATGCGTGGGGTTTATCCATTTACCTTTGCTGTAAACACAAGCGACAGATTTAGGTTATGGTTCCACCTCTGTTATTTCAGAACATACAAACTTGTTACGGAAGTGATTTTCGACAAAGTAAACCTATTTTAAACAGTTTTGAGTATTGAAAAATCATTCTACGATCATGATTTGACTAAATTCAATGTTTAATTAATTATTTAGACGAGTGATGCAAAGATTTCGTTACTTTGCGAGCCTCCCATAGCCACGCAAATTTACTTCAGTTTTCTTCTTCGTCATTGCGTCCGAGCTCTCGAGCACGAACGCAACTTGGTTGTAGGTACATAATCGCTTTCGAAGTAAACTCGACGTTAGCGTGGTTTGTGCACTAAGCAACTTTGCGGGGGGTGGTACATAATAAGCCCGCTGGCCTAGAAATCTTCAACGATTCTTGCAAAGTAGTTGTATTTTTAGTGTATTAATTACTTTTTAATTATTATTTTTTGATATTATTTATTAGTTTTAATTAGTCTTTCAGTCTCGTCAGCAGTGAGGTCATTAGAGACGTACACACAACATTCCACAAGGACCGAATCTAGGAAGGAATCGGTAATGGTCTTTATTAATGAACCGTCCCAGCAATTGCCTGAAGCTATTTATTACGGGAATCCATGGAAAACCGTATTATGGATGGCCGGAGCCTGAGATCGAACCCGGATTCTCCCGAATGCAAATCCAACGTGGTACCTTTGCGCCACCTAGCTCGGAGAGTATTATTGGAAATGAACCATTTTTCTGGCTATGTGCCATTTTGAGCTCCAGTTTTCTTACAGATAAATCCATAGAGGGTCCATGCCTGTCATTGAGCGAGTGGAGCGTATTTTGAAAGTAACGTTTCAATGGACTTACGCCCCAGCGAGCGCCTTGTTGACCTATACTGGCGAGGAACTGTGAACTGTCTCCAGCTGACAGTGACTGTCTTCCAGGAGAAGACCCTGCATCAAAGTGGCTTGATGGGCACCCAGTACCGGCGACGACTCCAGCCCCCGAGACGTCCGATACAAGGAGGGGTTGTTCTCGGAGCGAGGGAGGCGGGAGGGGGTGGCTGAAGTGGACAGGGATAATGACGGAGATCCTCCACCCTCTAGGGTCGATACTGCCCGTCTGTCCCCCGCCCACCTTCTTCCAGGGTTCGAGACCTGGCTTGGCAGTGCCATCACTTCTCAGCGAGTCAGAACTTTAAATCACGCCGTGTCACAAATGACCACGTGACTTGTTTGAGCTACCTAAAATGCTGACGGATTTACTATTTTACTTAAAAAAAAATTGTTAATTAATATCGTATGAGGAGGTTACTCGAGTGCCAGGGCATCGCACAAAGAATGCAGATATTATGGATGCGATTCTGTGGGAAATCTGCGTGCCCCGAAAGATGACAAAAGATGTCCTACACTCTAAAAATAGTTTGTAAATTTGCCAAACGTGCGTATAGGAGCGCTAAGAAAGTA
Organism: Medauroidea extradentata; assembly: GCA_003012365.1. Lineage (NCBI taxonomy): Eukaryota > Metazoa > Arthropoda > Insecta > Phasmatodea > Phasmatidae > Medauroidea > Medauroidea extradentata. Next base: position 18,530 of record PNEQ01103717.1, on the reverse strand, counting down.
GATTTGGTAGGATTGTTTCCCATACATCCATGGTAGCAATCCTAAACATTTTTATAAAACAGTCAAATGTATACTAGTAACAATTGTAAACGTTTGCATATTTAAGAGGCGGAAGTATGGTAACTGCCCCATACTGCATTTAGGTTAATTACTTCCTAATAATTAAAAAAATAATTTTTACAGTGTATGATGAAGAAGCGCCGGAATAAGAGAGGCAGGGGAAATAAGAAATCCCCAAGAAAACACGCCGGCCAGCGACATCGTCCGGTGCGCTTCACCCATGCGAAAATCCGAGGGCCGACCCCGTCGAGGATCGAATTCGGATCGCCTTGGTGGAAGGCGAGCGGTCTGACCACTCGGCCGCCGCCCCAATCTATTTCAGTATTTAATGTACCATGCTTCATACGAAATACTCGACGCTATTCCAACTTAATCACACTAAGCGACTTTAAACCGTTTGCTCTGCCAGGCTGGCGAGTATATTTTAAGACACGAATGAGGACTTAAAAAAGCTCGTAATAAGAAAACTTACGTATGCCGACCAGCAGTATTTTAGCGTTTGAGAAAAAGAAGGAAGAGTAACGCACGCCCAACCAGTGGGCATAAAAAGTGCCTCTTTCGAAGCTACGCGTAAAGCACAGTATTTGTGCTTGCAGCCGCTTTTTCGGTCATGCCCTACTATTGTAACTGCAGCGGTGACCTTGTAATTATAACTAGAAACGTAAATACGCACATATTAAAATGGGGCTCTTTCATTTGCAAAAAAGTGATATAAACAATTTAAGGGGAAACTAGTTAGAACTTTAAGCTTCTACCAGTTCGTTAAACCAGCTGAAATACCTTCATATCTGACTGGCACCATAAATACAGAATTTGCAGGACGTATCGACTTATATACGGGTGGAGGGAATATGACCGACAAACGCAAGAAAATCCCTTTTGTCCAAAGTGAGAAATTTACGGCATAACACATTTTATATATTAATAAGCACTTCAGAATTTACGTTTGAAATGATATCCTGACAGCATTTCTGAAACTGAGAGCCAATTGTTTTCATGATAATGGGATCTTAAAATTAAGTGCATAGGGCTGCGGTGGCCGAGTGGTCAGACCAATCGCCTCTCACCAAGGCGATCCGGGTTCAGTCCCAGGCGCGGTCGGACCCTGGATTTTGACACGTGGTAATCAAATTTAAGATTTGACGTTAGTTTTCTCATCAGAATGGCCTAACTAAGATCAGTTCTACTGGTTAGTAAGATAATATAACTTATATACGAGTTTGACAAGGGACAATTTATGATGCTTGTGATATGATATTTGTATAGGTCATTCGGGGTAGATGGCCACTAAAAATTTAACCTTTGAAAAATATCACTAGCCATTTCTGCATACAATTCAACATTAAATCTAGTTGCTTTACTACTTGTATGGTTGGCAGTGAAATAGCGCAATATAGTTCCGTGTATTTTCATATTTAAATACAACATTATTTAAAATAAAAGCAACCAAAATCGACATTATTGCACTTTATATAATTAATAAAACCTTTTTCTAACAAAATTAATGAATTTATACTTACTGTACAATTTATCTCAGACGCGCAACCATAAAGTGGCGTGTCCATATAGATTAGTCATTTCCCGTTGTTAACCGTTACGCGCGGAAATATACGAATTGGCTGAAAATAGAACTTTAGCAGGGCTTTTCTGAGTGCTCACTTTATCCCGAACCGCCTCTAAGGATTTAATTTAATGCTGACACTTATGGAGAAACTTTCAGTTGCAAAACCGAACATTGCCGAAGGACTAATGGTTTTCCACAAGTGCCAACTAAATTCACCTCTCACCAATATAAGCGCAAATAGCAGTAGATATAGTTCCGTGTCAAACTAATAACTTTGAAGTTCCTAATCTGTATTAGAATTAACCTTAACCTAACTAACAAAAAAAAATATATTTCTGAAATTCTTAGTTTTAAACGCCACAACATTTGTAAACAGCCGGACTTTTCAAAAGATTTGGTTCGCTGACAGATTTATACTGTACCAGCATCAAAATGCCAGAAGTCAAAAGAAAGTAATTTTTTTTTAATAATTCAAAGGAATGAATTTAAAAGTTAATGCAGTAATTGGTGTTTTTACCTAAGTCAGTGATGGTTTTTCGTATGTTAAAGTAATTTTTAGTCCCCGAGTACCTAACGTAAATGAGAAACTAACACACGTAGGGCGAAACTAAATTTAATTTAGAAACCCTGGACTACAACGATAGTTCGGCTCTATAGCACCCAACATGAAAACATTCTCTGAGCATACGAAGTTCACCTGCACATGCCGTTATTTTCCGTCCATTACGATTGCCTAGCAACGAATCGCTCTCAAATAAAAAAAAGTTTACTGTTTTCGACTGAAATACGCTATTATTACATAATTTATACTGAATGTCTTTACAGTTATGCTTTAAGTTTTATATAATTCAGTAAATAAACGTACAACTTATTGTCTGCATAATGTATCCCTACTTGCTGTAATGAAACAAATATAGTTTTCATCATTGACGCGAAGTAGCTACGTGTTGCTTAAACATGTCATTTCAAACGACCTTACGCAAAAATTCTACGGTTCGAGATCTAGTTTTCATATGAAATACGAATGAATAGAGACATGCAAAATTCGCGTTATCATTTTGTAGCAGACTAAACTTCACTTTCCTATACATAACAGAGCATAAGCTGCGATTCAATTGGCTAGGAACTTTTATATGTTGTCACTTACGTGTGTTACGTCTTTACAGAGATTGGCCTCTCTACCGTGTATGCATTCTCCGCGGCAAGTCACGACAATATCGGCCAGCGGGAGACGTCGAACGAGCCTATAGTCACGTGGAGTATTGCCCGCTATCAGAAAATAACGTGAATTTTACATGTATCTACGAATGAACATATGTTTACACAGGAACAGCTTCGTTCGGTGTTATCGGTGTACATGGGATCCTCGACTAATGTCTATAGTTAGGTATGTATAAGATTGTTGTTCCTATTGCAAGCAGCCACCAACCTTGCCCCCCCCCCTCCCTATCAAAGCAGGACTAGAGAAATATAGCAATGTTAAGACTCGCCGACGCAATAACTGAAACGAGGAGAGAAAGCAGACATGTCATTCTTTTGTGTGTTACAATACCATTCCAGAATTTGCCTAGAGATATTGGGAAACCATAGCCCTAGTGTATCGAACCCGGGTCTTCCAAAATGCGAATGCTACGTGTTGCCGCTGTGTCACCTAGCTAGCTTGGGAGCACAAGCGATATGCGCCATGACGTATGGGTCGTACAGTATACTTTCAACAAGAAGTGTCTTAAACCGCTTTTGGACGGTGCAAGTACACATGTAAAACTCATGAGCTGCAAATGTCACGTTGTTATCTGACAACAGGCTGGACTGCAAGTTACTGTGTGCTCGTCTGACTTCTGCTGTTGGACAGCAGTTTGTGTGACTTGTCTGAAGAACTTTTTAAAACAATGATGTAAGGTCAACAGTAAAATGTGCTCTATCATTAGAGATGATGATTTATCGCGGGAAAACTTGACTGTTTGCTGGGTTTCAACACACATTGAGCTTAATAGAAGATTACTGGCTTTAGCTTGTACTTTGAACTGTTGCCCTATTTGACTGAGCCAATAACAATCCAAATATTGTAATAGCTGCTTACTGTTATGGGCACAGACTAAATAGTTATAATGACATGAAACGATGAGGCGGCTCATTTGACACGAGCGAACTTTGCCGCTAGTTGGCTGACCGAGGGTGTTGATACCAGCCCCGTGGATGTTAAGTTTCCTATTGGCCTGGCTAGCGTCTAACAGGGCAGCTGCCATACGCTGATTGGCGGTTGTCGTTTCGCCATGTTGCTAGCCAGCGACGCCATTTTGCTGACGTGTGTGACTGAGTTTGCCGTCATACAGGTTATTTCACTTCTTTATTCCTAAATATTCTGTGTTATTTGTCTGTAGACAGCTGCACTGTGCCAGAAGTACATCACCGAATAATATATGTTGCAGAAACTACAGTGTTTTCAAGGGTATGATGGCACAAAACACTTCCGCGATAACTTTTTGTGCCAACATACCCTTGAAAACCCTATTTCTTGTTAAATGTATGGTTGGGTGGTATACGTCTGAAACAACGTGGCTGTCTGAAGACCAATAACAGGCACCAAATATAACGAAAGCGGGATTTTATTGGCTTAGTCAAATAGGGTAACAGCTCAACGTACAAGCGAAAGCCAGTAATATTTTCATAAGCTAAGTGTATGTTTAAACCCAGCAAACAGTCAAGTTTTCCCGCGATAAACCATTATCTCTATTTATACCTACGAGAAATTCTCAAGCAAGGTGGATCTCGAATGAATAAAGTAAAATATGGCATGTCCTATTTTTCGGTGTGATGTACCGCAACTCCCACGAAGAATGGATTCTATTAGTCGTTCTGTGCTGTGCACGTGACTAACTGTATAGTTGTCATAGAGAAGAGAGTAAACCGTTTATTGAACTGTGGCAAGGAGAATTTGGCGAGTTACATATCAGCAGGGACATGCAAAATTCGTGTTGTTATTTGGTAACAGACTAGACTTAGCAGTCTTATATATACACAGTATTACAGCATGAGATTACACTGGACGTAGCCTCTATGTGATGTCAGCTACGAGTGTAGCCGCTTTACAAGATGTTGGTCACTCAAACCTGCAACTTGTAATTATTGGCCAGATAAATTTTACCCGGCAGACCACGGCATATGTTTGTCTATGGAGAAAGTTGGACGAGTATATAACTATTTGGAGTCTAGCCTGGTGGCAAGAAATAACGCGAATTTTGCATGTCTCTACATAGGCCTATCAGTAGGGCCCGGTAGTTTTCGCGAAAAAAATTTTTGCCCCACTTTGTTTCAGTGTCTTACGTGCGCACCTGCAGCTCAACTTCATGATTATTGACAGAGTGCTTTTGTGCAGAGTCGTTATTCATTTGCTGTGCCAATCAGTACACGGATAACTGTCACACATCACGTCTGTGATTTGCGGGTTTAACCTCCACACGCTGGGTGTTACGGCATCCAATCACTGACCACATAGCAAAGATGCAGGTGTGCACGTAAGGCACTGAAACAAAGTGCTGCAAAGTTCTTTTCGCGAAAACTACCGGGCTCTACCTATCAGTAGAGACAGAAAAATTTCGCGAATTCAGTGACCGGCATGTTATAAGAATCAACTATCCTATGCATACTCAAGCCGCCACTATTTGTCCAATAACTGTTACTCAGTGGAACAGCAGATAATGAACGAATATACGGGGGCTTGAGAATGCATAGTACAATGGATTCTAGCCCGCAGGACAACGAATTCGTGAAATTTTCCTGTCCCTACGGTCTTTATAATTCATATTTGATCCCAGAAGACAGAAACACCGCCAGTATTTGTAAAATGCGGTTAAGAGTATTTATTTTTACCATTGTAACGTTTGATTAGAAACTGGATGTGAATATTTTTGCCCTAGTAATGACTATTAAATACCGGCAAAAGCAATCAACCAGTTCCCTGCAAAAATAGAAATTTCTGCAATGTATATGTACCACACTGTAAAAAACTTCCTAAACGTAACTGAAGTTTTCAACACTTACACAAACTAGTCCACTTACCATGCCTTAACATGTAAACAGAGCAAATGTGAAGGAATATTACTGTACACGCCTGGTAACGTAAGTATATATATGGCTATTACACACAAATATATATGAACGATACTATTCCTGTATGGGAAACTATTTTATCGTGCCTATTTCCTTAACACTTATTTACGTAGGTGTGGTAAAATTACTAATAATTTTTATGGCGTGAGAAATGTTTCGGACACCATTATTTAGTATGTGATAATTAGCATAAGAAATCCAACATAAGATTAAGTCTTACGTCGTGCAAAAGCTGCTAAAGCGATGCGTAACACGCAAATTAAACTAGTACAGGGAGTGAGACAAGTTATCTATCCTACAATGCAATAAAACACACTTGCAACCTGTGAAACTAAAACGTATTTCTCGTGTAAATTTCCGATATTCTTGAAAAATTAAATTTTAACATTTATAAATAATTATGTATGTTGTAAATACTTTAGCCAGGCCATGGACGTGATTTTCTATTGAAATAGGAATTCCAAACAGCAACATAATTTTTACATTTCTAAATTTTGTTTTCATTATACGGATCAAAATTGTTTTGGTGCATGTAATTTTTTAAGTTGTACTTTACGAAATGTGTTCCATTGTTTTTAAATCACAAATAATAAATATAATTATAGTGCATGTTAGCGATTTAAACGACCGTTAGCAGATTATTTGCAAAATGCTCATCGCACATGAGTGATGTTTTAGTAATAGTATTTAAATAATGCTACACGAGTGTATACCATTTAAAGTTCACTACTATTAATTAAAGCATATTTCCTAGCTGCCAAAAATGGCGAAGATATAGTTGTTTTTACGGTTCTTTATAGGTATGAAAGTCTTAGCGCATAATATTTTAAAAAATGCAAGCGGGTACAATATACCTTTATTTCTAATAAAACGTCATAATATTACAGGGTTACCACTGAAAGTCCCAAACAGGCACGTTGTTGGCGAGAAGACAGTATGCCAGTTCAGTTAACTTGCGTCTAGAAACTTGGAAGAGTCGTGATGTACGTATCGTCTAGTCCTTGCCGCTTTCGTACTTCTATGCCTCGCTCGCGCTAAATAATATGTTCACCTAGGCGGCACACAGGACGTGTAGAAATATTGTAAACAAAAATTATGGCCAAAACCACGGCCATAGAGGAACAGGTCTGGACACTGGAGTTGAAAATTGACGCTGTTATGACTGATTGGCACCACTGGCACTCTGGGGTTGTTTTAACACTGTGTAAATGGGACTACAAGGAGCAAACTCGTGTCAGAGCTGCTAGGAGAATTGTTACTACAACGCTATATTGCAATGTTAAGACAACACTTCATTGCTAGTGGCGCTTTCTGTCATAGAGGGGTCAATTCCATATAGTTGGTAGATAGGTGAGTGTCCAGACCTGTATTTCTACGACCGTGGCCAAAACTAAGGGCCGTAATCTATAGACCTCTTTCGAATGACAACCAACTGCTCACCAATGCTTTATGCGGATAGCAGTTGGTTGTCATTCTAAATAGGTTTATAATATCGGCCCTAAATGCTCGATTGATGTTTACTGGCTACACGCAAGAACGGATACGCAAGAGCTCGGAGCTGACCAGCTCTCTAACGTTTTAGCATGCCTATCATTGTCCGCGATCGTCCCATTGTAGAACAAACTCGGAGTGTCTTACGTTTACGCTTCCGTGTCACTGTACATCGGGCATTACTGTTTTATTGGAAATGTTTATTTTTAGTAGGCCTACATTTTTTCTTATAACACAGAAAAATCTGTTAGCTAGTTTAATAACAATTATTTCTTTAATTAAATAATTACCCTAACCGACATTGTTTTTGTTTATTTTGAAAATCTGGCCAGCATATTATTTTCAGCAAAACTAGGAGAATGTACGGTATCAGCTCTATTTTGTGCTAAACTGACACTCGCAAAATCATAATAAACAAGGGGCAATAGGCTTGAAATGCTCTGAGATGACCGTGGACAGGGTGTAGTTATAAAGAGAGCAGGCACTCGAGGCAGTGTGGGTTTTTAACGACTGTCACAGACATGCCGCCGCCTACTTGAGAGGTTTCAGACTCCAGACAGACGGCGAGACGGGGTGCGGTTATTTCTGGAGTCAGAGGACGGCGACGGCAGAGTGACCCTCGTCCAGTGGCTCGCAACACCGCGGTTATTTTTATATAGCGTGCCACGACCTGGGTGTTCGCCCCGACACCCTACCACTCTCCGCGTAGGTCCTCACCCTGCCTCGCCGCTAGCTTCTCTCCCGTCAATATTGCCAAATGCACGGATAGTTCATAAACACTCAGCGTCTTCGGAATATCAACGCAACATCCACCGATGATGACGTACTGTTTTACACTGATTGGCACCGATGAACTGACATTCTGAACACGTTAGCTGTTGATAATTCTACGCCATCTTTTGAAATTCGTATTTGACATGGTTGCCGACGCAAATTTTCCGTTGTATCTTGATCTATTTTTTTTTTTCTTTTCAAAATAATATTTACACACTCCGTTGCATTACAAGTTCTCAAGTGTGCTGCTAGTACAGGCAAAAACACGTACTTTCACTTGTTTACTTACTTTAGGCTGCGGTAATACAACGATTGATTTTCCAGTGCATGCCCACCGGATTTATCGAAGTTTCTGGCCGGTGGAATCGATGGTTTCATAGATCGAACCATTTTCGATTAAAAAACGTTGTTTCCGAACGTCCAGTGTACGTCACCGGACGACATATCGGTGAGTTTCCAAAAATGAGAACTGTAACGTGAAGCTTAACCTGGAGCTGAACGTGACAGTAGTTCTCTTGTACAAATACAGCGTGGCAACCTCACTCGTTTTGAGTAGGAGGGTAAACATGAAATTCTATATCGCAGAGAAATACCAGTAAAGATTAAAAAAACACCGCAGATAATCAAATGTTAAATTTGTTACATTTTCTGATGGAAGTAATAAGGTTATTTATTTCTATTTACTTAAGAAATGTATGCAATACAATAGATAATTTCTTTATAAAATTATTGATTTCTACCAACAATTGTTACTATTTGATATATTACTGTAGTCTTCTTATGTAACTATTTCTGTTTCAAATTGGTTTTGCAGTCATGGAATATTTGCTTAGAAGTAAATGTGTGCCAAACAACCTCTGTGCATGCCATTCACAGCAAAACGAGCACTTTCCAAAGTTTCTCAAATATCTCAATTACAAACAATACATATTTATTACCGTATAGCTTCAGGAATTTTTTTCGAGCAATTAAATGTGTATGTTACCTTTCTTAGTCTTATAGGAAGGTTTTCATTAATATGTGGCGAAAACATTAAAGTTTATGTTGCAACAATGTAATTTAAAACATTGGCATTTACATAACCTAATTAATGGTAGGGCATTTAAGAGGATTATGCAGTGTATAACATAAAAAAATCAACACATTTAGGTTGTTTGATATATATTTTAATTTTGTAGAAATTATTTTGCTTTTATAAGAGCTTCACAGAATATTCCTAATACGCCAACTACAAAAAAGAAAACATTCAAACTAATGCACTTCTTTCTTATTGTAATTAACGATCTGTATACTAGTAATGAATTGAGGTAAACGAAATGAAGTTTTAATTTGTATGGAAAGGATATTGTAAAATAACTGTAAAATAATTTTGTTCCAAAAATGACAAAATCCGTTACAAATTATATTCCTAGTTTAGGCAACTACTGATAGTCAAAATATCATTAATTTAATATAATAAAGTCAAAATAATAAACAGCGCTTTAGTTATCCTTCTCTCCTTCGTTTATTATGCTATTAGGTAAGACATGTGATCTGTAGCGAGGTACTTTATGTGTGCACGAACTTTTAAAATCCTTACAAAAATCTTATGAATGCAGTTTCAACTACCAGTTTCGTTGTCAGTGCACATAACTTCAGGCAGATATCTACAGTTGTACACTCTAATAGGCATAATTATGCAGTTTATTATTTTTTTTCAGGTTTAGAGGCACTAATGCCCTCAGCAGCAGTAGATTCCAGTGCGAATATGACATGAAGCTATCATGTATAAAAAGGCGATTACGCTTCTGAAATATCTTCATATCTTGTCAAACTTCTGGCAAAAAATTATTTGGAAACCATTACTTTCTAGTACAATTGCGTTGATTGCAAAAATATTCACAGCAAATATCTACATTAGGTTTCCCTTATCCGGAATAATTTTAAGAAGACGGTGTTTGTAATAAAAAACTCTGATTAGTGTAATTATAAAGATATACACAAAATTGAACTAACATTGTGGTAAATAGCATGCCAGTGTTGGATACGAAAACTGCGTAGTGAAACACGATGTTTTAATTTTGTGTAGTAAGAGCGGTCTTTCAAGTCGATGTACGAGAAAAGTCGTATTACTAGTGATGACTGAGCACGAACAAATGACGAATCACAACTAAACATGTTGGCTACAATCCGCTGTAAGTATTTACAGATGTGGCTTCTGTGAAGTTTGTATAATCAGAGCACGAAGAGTGCGTTCGAAGCATGGGAACGTGCGGCCAATAAGACCTACTTTTGCTAGCTCACAACTTGACTCGTCACCTCAATTGGCGTCCGTCGTAACATCCGTAAAACGTTTCTTAAGAGGGCGTGGTAGATAAATAAGCGCTGAATTTTTCAATTGAGATCTATACCTTTTGAAAGTCAGTATAGAAAAACTACAAAACAACAATCCTTGATAGTTACATTTGCCAACTTTATCAGCAAACATTTACCCAGAATGATGCATTTGTTAAGTGTGGTCTCCTGCGTTGCAATTATATGTGCGAGATTTCGGCGTCAGAGATTGTTCCTCAGAATTACGTTAATCGAGAAAAATTTTTGCTCTGAAAGTTGGCAAAAAGTTTGTCTATAAATGCTGTTTTTTTTTTTTTGCAAATTGCCTTTGAGAAACCGACACTCTAGATCTGAATTAGTGAATATTCACTGATTCACGCCGATGGATGGAGCAGCTTCAACAAATTGAATCAGTGATAAACCACTGTGAAATCGGTGACTATTCACTGATTCCGATAAAGAGTGCCAACATTCCACAAGTTAATTAGTGAATTTCCACAGACTTTCCAGTAATTTTTCACTGATTCAGTAAGCGAAAACGGCTGTTTGAAAACAACAGGAAAAATTGTGAATATTCGCTGATTCACTGGTGAGACGTTGACAGTCTTAAAGGAAATCAGTGAATATTCACTAACTAAACTGACAATTTTCACTGATTAAAATTGTTGAAACTGCTCCATCCATCAGCGTAAATCAGTGAATATTCACTCATTTTGATATAGAGAGTACAATTCTGAACTGATACTTTTAGCGCTGAATTATATACCATGCACTCTTTAGGAATCAACGTCCCTTTTTACAACCAACGATATTTCCGTTCCTTCAACTCCCAGCATGCAGTATGTAAGTATGATTCCGAGGCTAGATTACTAAGCCTCGTGTGTATGGATTCAGACGGGGAAGAAGGGCGTTTATTCGTTCCTGTATCCTAGCAGAGGTATTGTAAGAGCACGAATCCCAAAAAAGAAAGGAAAGGAAAAATTCATTGTCACGTGTTTATCTGGAAATATCGCCCCCGTGTTGAATGCCGGACATATCCCATTTCATGGCGGGGAGCCCCCAGCAGCGAGTGTGAAAAAACGCGAAGGCCCGCGGCCGCTGGCTCAAATTCGTTCCTGCAAGAAAAACATCCTATCCGTTCCGTCTCTTTTCTCTCGCACCCCTCGGGCTAGTGCGGTGTTGGATGGTAGGGGGGCGGAGACTTATCCGGCGATGGCTGGAGATCAGCGGCCTCCTGCAGTATAGGTTGCGTTGGGCTCGACGATTGTCCTGGCCACGCCGAGTGTCCACTGCGACGTCACTTGCCGCGTGATTGATGGTGTCCTGGCTGACTTGCACGTCGGCCACACGCTGTCCCGCAGTCTGCTTCACGCTTCAAACACCCTCTCCTCCTGACCAAGTTTCGCAACATCAACGACCAGGTGTGCTACAGACCAAGCTCTTGTGGAAAGTCTGTAGCAATGTTTAGTGCGCTTCTATGTTTAGTTTTTAAAGAACGGCAGCCTGAAAAGGCATTTTTTTGCTGTGTTGGAGTGTTTAGAAACCTTCTATTTACTGAGCTAAATGTCTTAACAATGATATTCCGATCTTGTCTAGACGTACGGAAGCGGTAAGGAAGAAACAACATACGCATCACGCATCACTTAAGGGTGTTCAAGTGCGATAAAATCATAATTTTATATTTATATGAAATAGTGTTTCCTCTTACGAAACAATTTTAACTCGCGTAGTTTTTACATAGCGGTGTTTCCAAGTCATAATTAGCGTGTTCTGCTGACATGCAAATAATGAAAACCAATTGACTTGCGTTAGTGAAATAATTCACAGCGAATTAACATGCCACGTGCTAAGTAATGAAACATTTTTTTAAAAAAATCCCGTGAACTCTTTTTGTATTTTTAAAAAAAATTGCGAATTTTTCAGTTTTTTTCTTGTACTTTTGTGATTTTTTTATTCAAAATATTATGTTATGGCATTTTAAATTCTTTGTTGCATAGCTCATGGGATGTGCTAAAACCGTGAATTATTTTATTCAAATAAGTCAGTTGGTTTTCGCTATTTGCATAGCAGCAGAACAAGCAAATTTCGACTTTTTCGCACCGTTATGAGAAAACTATGAAAGCTCAAATTGTTTTGTAAGAGGAAACTGTACTCACAAGTATCGTCTACAAAACTAACACAATTTCATAAATATTTAAATATATGATTTGTATCGCACTTGAACACCCTTAAGTGCAAGTCACTGAATTGTGTGCAGTCTTCTCGTCGATATTTCGCCTCTATTAGACGTTCAGTGGTGACCCTATCATTATATGACGTAATATTTGAGGAAAGGTGTGATACCATTTTAATGATTCCACAACACTGTTACATGTCTAAAAGGGACCGCAAAAATATACACTTTCGCCATATTTAAAAATTACCGTAACATCTCAAATAAGCATTCACTCGTGTAACAATCATTGAATGCTATCCTAAGTAGATATTTCACACGCACGTTGAGTTGTTTTCGAATAAACGTCAACCGACCGAAATATTTGTACACACTACTTTAGACACGGACTGAAACTGGGGGAGCAACCGTCATTTTATTTGTTTAAGAAACATCCCAGCATTCACCTTGAGCAACTTCGGAAAACCATGGAAAACCGGAATCAAGTTGGCCAATGCCGGGAATAAAATCCAGATTCTCCTGTGAGTCGAACGTTTTGACACCTCGCTCAGTTTTGCGGAGGACAAGCATAGCATACTGTACTATAGTGGCCATACGTCATTGCAATATTATGTCGTCCCATGAAATCATTCTAAGTTTTCTGGAATGACGCAGTATTGCAATGGTGTATGTTTACAATAATACAGTACGTTATTCTGTCCTATTGCAAAAGACATTCAAAGACATTATTAATTCCCAGCATGGACCCGGTATGCATGTTTCTGTTCGAAAACTGACTCGTTCTAATATTTCTGGGACGACATACTATTGCAATGACGTATGTCCACAATAGTTCAGTACATTATTGTGTTCCATTTAAAGAAACATTCAAAGTCATTAAAGGAAAAGCATAAATACTTTTTAATATTTTGCTGCTTGTTTGAATGCGGCACAGCTTACGCATCCTGAAACAGACCGTGTTAATTGCAAATACTGTACTGTGTAATACCGAGGCTGTCTTGTTTTATGTAACTTATCTACAGAACAGTTATGCCGATAACTAAAAGCCTTAGTATCACTGCTTGGGACTAATGTAGTACTTACTGCTAGCGGTAGCTAAATTGTTATTCGCCACGTCATTAATTTCTTCTATTGGTCGAAATTTGAAAAAATCACTCTACATTCTTAAAATATTTTGTTTATTGTTGTCTGCAGAAAACAGAAATCCTCACGCCTGTAACATAAACAAACTCCGCAGCATTCTCGAGGTTTTAACGGTCAGGTGTACATTTAAAAGTATCAAACGTAATGTGACTTATCACTTATAACTCTGTTTTTATTATAACAAGATAAACGCCAAACGTGCCTACAGACAGTACTTTGTATAATCCAACTGTTTGTTTAACGATGTACCATGGTGTTGTAGTGGCCAGACAAATCGTCTCCCACCGTGGCTAGAACCGGACCTCATCCACTTTTACGTATGTGGGCGTCGTGACAGACAACAGTAGGCCGACAGGTTTTCTCGGGATCTTCCCTTTTCCGGGAGCTGTAATATTCAAAAGTACGACACTCGCCTTATATCTACAGATCTGCAAATGTTGCGTTATTATTTGCCGACAGATTAGAATTTACTGTCATATAACTACCCGAGCATACTCCGCGCCGTTATCGGCTATCGGTTATAGTTACGTTAATAATTTCACGTAATTAATTTGAGGCAGTTTAATTAAATTTAGAGCAATTTTTGTTGAATTTTATGTAAGAGGCCAAGTACCTACTGTTAACATGTAGAATTTTTTGTCTCAGTATTTTACTCGAATAAAATTAACCACCGCATTAATTGTTTAACAGCCATCACAATTATAAAATATTACGAGAACTTTATCCTCGGGTTTGTATATAATGAGCAAAGAAATTAGAAAGTAACAAAATTGTCTGGTACTACACAATTTTTCATAACATTGTTGCTTGTTGAACTTTATGTGATTCAACAGCGAATGTTTAAATTTTATTTTACACTGTTACAACTGTTCACAGACGAATAACAAAACGTATATGAATACACAAATAATGTAAAAAAAACTCTGTATGTAGATACACTAATGGAACCTAGCATACAGTTATCTTTTCCTACGATCAACTGCCCACTCTTTACGTAATGTTTTTCTTTTTTACTGTGCTGCCTGTATCTTAGTGCATTTTTGTTAATAATTTACTGAGTTCTTTGAAGGCACAAATTTGTATGTTTCAGTCAATAGCAAAATTTTGCGACTCATAACATTCAATGTGAGTGGCTTTAACTAAAAATTTTAGTATATTTACTTTAAAATAGGTTATTCATAATTAATACATACAGTATTATTTTTGTGTGATTAAGAGCGTGTATTTTTTATTTAATTTTTTTTTGTAAAATAAATATACTATTGCAAACAGCTTACTAACATATTTCACACTTAACTTAATTAGTAGCGAGTTTCTATTTAAACGTTATTGGGAACTTAAAAAAAAGTATATATATATATATATATATATATATATATATATATATGCATATAATTGTTGAAATCTTTCTCCATAGATTCGGTTTTTATGGCTTCTCGTATGCGAAATCCCCAATTCGGCCGCCTGCCACCACTCGAGTAGATTTTCGTATACGAATCTCGTGTACGAGGATGGCACAATGTTCAAGCATACCAACAGCGCATTTCGAGCGGTCAGGCGGGCGATTCGCATACGAACGAAAACTCGAGCATAGGCCCTCAGGTCTGGACACTCGCCTATCTACCAATGTATTTTTCTTGACCCACTTGTTGTTTGGCTGTGGTTCGTCAAGTTACTGAGAATGTTGTACTTTTTGGTGCTGTAAACTGCGCGGTCCGACTCAAACTCCGCCCAATTTTTTCCATTGTTAACATTATAAAGTAAATAAAGATTTTTGGAGCTATAATTAAACATTGTGAGCGAAAGAAGTATTTCATAAATTGATAAAAAATACGTTTTTATAAATTGAAAGGAAGCGGGCGGAGATTGAGTCCGACCGCCGTAACTGAAGCGCCAACAAAACACAATATTCTCGGTCACTTGGTGAACTGCAGCCAAACAACAAGGGGGTCAAGTTTCCAGGCGAGTGTCCAGACCTGTTCTTCTACGGCCGTGACCATACGTAAGTTTGTATATTGCGAAACAAATATTCGTTTCATCCAACAAAAGTTTTGTTGGCTGGACAATCTGTGAAAAGCTTAACAAATTGGTTTTGCTGGTCTAACAAAATTCACGTTTAACGGTACTGAACCCTCCTGTTGAGGTAACAAAATCAGCCAGACAACCATATATTTGGTTGATTCAACGTTTACACGGTTATTTCGCCATATACGAACATATATACGGTTGACTCAACCAAATCTTTACGCTCCTGAAACGTAGATGTTCCTGACGTCTATTGGAAATTAGTTCATGTGCGCAAACTGCATTTTTTAAGCGTGTTACAAATTAATGTACACTTGTACGAGTTAGCGGAAATTAGGAAAAAAAATATTCCTTATATTATCCAACGCTTGTTATGTCCTAGACAAAATACAATATATTTTAAAGCGACATGACTCGTGAAATGAATCCAGTATCATAATTTACTCCACTTACTAACAATATGAAACATTTATTTATTCTTGACTAACATAGATATGCTTACTTGGTACTCTAGTACTTTGTAAGACGATATAACACAAAAATATTCGTTAATACGCGTTTGAAGAAGTGCGTATTAGTGCATTTTGTTGCAAAGCATAGATGTAGTAATTTATTTACTTCTAAAAACTGCGTCTCAAAACGAGAAAACAGCTTAAAAAAATAATAAAATGCAGTATTACTTTCAAGCGTGTATTAAGCATTCTCGTAGGACAGTTTTCACAATGATGGTTTCTAGGTGTTGTGCGGTTACTATGGACATTCGCAGAACAACTGTAAGCGTTTATTATGGCCTACTTACGTCATTCGACAGATACCATCTACCTCTGTAACCGTATTATTTCCTTGACCTATTCACCCGCGTACGTACAAAGACTGACAACTGAAGGTTTCTAATCCAAACTAGTTTATCGTTTTAGCATAACAATGCCAATTTCATGTGTTAATATTTTAGGGACAGCAGGTTTTGTTGCTGGGATCCCGTTGATTACACGGAGAACCAAGTTTGTGCAGCGAAAAATAAAACGATATGCCCTTTATGATATAAAATACTAAAATGTTTCGTAGTCTTGGCAATATACGTTACGACAAATTGATTTCGCTGGTCCAAATAAATTCGTAATTTTGTGTAAGAACCATCCCTGATGAAATGTTCCGTTAACTAAATATGTCGGTAGACCAAAATTTTGTCTCTTTGTACCAATTTGAAGATTATGTTTTACAACAAACAACGAAATCGTAGCGAGAGCCTTGGCGTAACGGTAACACGTTGAAATTGAATTCGGGAGAACTCAGATTCTATTCTCTACTCCAGTCATTCTGATGTCAGGTTTTCTTTTGTTTCTTGAAATCGCAACAGGCGAATGTTGTGATGGTCCCATAACATAGGCCACGACCTACCTAACTCCCAGTCCTTGTACTTGTATTACGTGTAATTGGCATCGCTATCGACGAGACGTAAGTTCACTTAGCGAACTTGTATTTGCAGTCTTGTATAGTGTATCCGAGTATAAAAGTGCGATATGATAGATAACATAGCCAGGAAGAATTGCTAGTGCACAAACACAATACAACATGAAATGAAACTGTAAGACGCGGAGTGTGAGGTGTTAGGGAGAAGAGGAGGGGTTGCCTGCCAACAGCGGGCTCCCTGCAAGGACAGCAAGATGGATGGACCAACAGCGCCTAGGAAGGTGGAGAGGTTACAGCTGTTCTCGGCCGGCCAGAGATGCTAGCATGGGGGAAGGCTGTTTGCTCGCTATCGGCACAATGTTGTTCTTGGCGGAACTAATCAGGCGCAGGGCAAGAGGGATTGTGTATGATACCTGCGGGGGAGGGGGAGCAGGTCGTGGAGGTAAACACCTCCCATCCTCCAGGGCAGCAGTGTCGACAATGCCGCAACGCCGCAGCCACCAGCTACCATCCGTCTGCAGGAGTCTGCCTACCAACAAGGCAGTTTCAAAGCCAAGTTCCTCCCGTCATATCAAGTGACGTCGACAACGGCCTGCGGTGTTGACGACACTGCACAACATATCATGACCGACTGGCTAAAAGCCCAGTGAGAAATTAACCACTTCGGTGAAATTCCAGTAGTTTCTGTCAAAAATTAACAACTGAAGTTAGTGAAACCTTGCTGATTGTTTAGAGACTAAATTCTAATGGCTTTAAAGTGATTTTCACTTATTATCAGTGAATTTCACCCGTATGTTACCAGTTTTCCAGCGAATTCTACAGTTTCGTTGGCAAGGAACAAATAGTTAACTAGAAGTTCAGTTATTAACACTTCGCTGATTGTAACCAATGATTCAATTTAGAATGTACGATCATAGAGAAGGCGATACAGTGCGTATTGAACAAGTTCGCAATCATGATCGGGTGGAGGCCTGAGGAATTCGATAAATGGTAGGAACCTACGTCTTCCACACGACTCCGATGACACATGAGAACGGACTCAAGAGATAAATGAGTCAGAGGCAATCTGATTGGCGAAGGGGCAGGTTTTTTTTCAAGAATACAGGCATAAAGGGCACTATACAGCCGGCGCTATATGCCGTATGTGAAGTAGGGAAACAAGCAGGCAATAAGGTCTAGACACGCTCATGCGTCAACAACCCTGTCGTCTTTATGCGAGGGGTGCGAGAACGCCGTGCAGTGTTTTGGTAGTTGTTTTTTTCCAATGGGTAGGGCCCGGTAGTTTTCGCGAAAAGATTTTTGCCCCACTTTGTTTCAATGTCTTACGTGCACACCTGCAGTTCAACTTCATGGCTATTGACATAGTGTTTTTGTGCAGAGTCGTTATTCATTAGACTGTGCCAATCAGTACACGGATAACTGCCATACATCACGTCTGTGATTTGCAGGTTTTACCTCCAGATGTTG
>PNEQ01103716.1:97000-108247 GCA_003012365.1 Medauroidea extradentata | reverse complement strand
GACACTGCTATACATCGTATCACCATGTGCGACCATGCTATACCGATCTGGCGATGGTGCGTGTCCCATGTGACACGGCTGATTCATAACAGAGACGTTTCCGATGTACAACTCCTACACTGTGACTTTTACGCCTTTCCTTCGATTCGTCGACGTGCTGCTCACTGGATTATCCTGCATGCTATCCACTTTTTGATTGGTGCATTACCCGCCGTCTCGACACCCGATTTCATCTCGGTCCTCCGTGAAGACAGATGGAACATGGCTCGGAGAGGTACGTTACAACAGTGGTTCGGGAGACATTTATTTTTCTTCTAAAACCTTGCTCCATGTTACTAAGAACGTAGTGATGTGTTATTAACTTGTGTGTCATTCCACAAATCCGTGCCACTTGCCACAATGACTGCGGCCGCCTTACCAGTGTTTTTGTGCTCTCTTCTTCAAGACATAGTTCAGAACTCATGACACAATGTCGAAACTGTTTTCAGCTGTGCATTCACATGATTTCCTGTTTGTGTTCATGTCTGTCCTTTGATGTACCAGGCTAATGTAACCATACCCTTGATAATAAAACCAGAATAAAACAAAAGTTGCTAGGCGCTCGGTCTATAAGCAAACGATTCGGGTTCGATTCCTGGTTGACCAAAAATTCTTTTTTAATTTTTTTATATTACACAGAATATTATTATTAGTAGTAGTAAGATTACTTTAATTTTAGGAAACATCGTTTCTACACATTAAAATAACGTGATATTCGACCGTTACGATGTTATAATCAACTATTGGTAAAGAGTACAAACTAATTGGTTTTCGCTGTAAACAACATACAAAACATATATAAAAAATATTTTTTTGAATGTTTTACGTTCTGTGAGAAATTTTTTACTTTTTTTTGCTAACATTAAAATAAGAAATATTGTGTCTAGATCGATTAAAATTTGTTGTCACGTTTAGATTGCGCATATCTTATTATTATTATTTTTTTTTTTTTTAGATATTAAAATGACACAATTAAACAATTAATTTTCCGGGATAATTTTTAACGCTGATAACAACAATTTAAACTCAATTAAAATGTACTAATGCATCTTCGCTTTTCATTTTGATGCATATAAAATAACAATAACGCAGTGTAAACATTATTAATATAGGCATTCTAATTTGTCCACATTGCCCTAATCATGCAAAGAAATCGTAATTAGTAAACAATTTGCATCACAAAAAAACATCTTTCTTCAGAAACTACTAAACATCTGCGATATATTTACTATCAACATATTGTAAACTAAAAGCACATTTCAGACGTTGACAGTTGACAGGCAACATATTTTAAAACAGCTCGCGCGCTGTATCAGTGTTTTTCTGAAGCCTTCGAAAATTGTCAAAAACACCTTTTTATTTCATATATTTAAAAAACAAAAGGTAATGTACGTGAGCATTACGTATCGTCGACACCCAGGTTATTAGAGACTGTTTCAAAATGAAATTACTGGATACAAACAAAGTTTCGACTGAAGCATGAATTTCACTTTGCTAGAGATATGTGTTCAATGAAATGCTAGAGCCATTGCTTGAAGTATGACCAAGTAATAGCCTATGACAAAAGAAAAAAAAACTTGTCGGTTTAGTGCGTTAGAGGCGATGAGAGACCTAATTTATGTGCCACTGTTACCGTGACAATACCTTAGTTTTTAGTATTTAGTTGCGGCGGGAATAATATATTATATTTTAAGAGTGATTGCGAATTATGTTTTGAATATAATTCCACGTGCCCGAATAATATGCTAATATAACATTTCAGGTCATAATCAGCAGAAAAATATGAACGGAAACACTGCGACCGCGTGGCTACTGTACCTACTGTTTTAACTTTTAACAAGAAATAGTTATTGAATATTTTAATTGTGACCGTTATAATACGTGATTTTTATCTCTTTGTTACTGTAATTATTTTGTAAACAAATTCAAATGCTAAATAATACGTTTAAAAAGTACAAAGTTTAACGTGCTCTTGTTATAGCCATGGTAAATCGTCAGCGCTCATCATGCCTTCATTTGTTTCTAGCCTGGCGCGGGCCGGCGAATAATAAGCCGTGACTTACCTGACACCATCTTGGGACACGGCGCAAACATGTCTAGGAATACACTCAGCGACTAAGGTCTCTGCCGTTGCTTTTCTTGCACCTGAGATGGTAGTGCTTATGTAGACCCTAACTTATTGTTTAGGAATACCGGCCTAAGAAGTATCCACAAGGGAAATAGGTCAGCAAATGAAAATACGCAATTATCCACCAAAGCGCTGCTATTTCACCTTACCGCTAAGGTTTTTTTTTGTAGGGAATACTTTATATGTCTGTTCTTACTGTTTAACAACCGAAGTAGATATAACTGAGAATGGGCTGCTTGCATGAAATTTAAAACTCATCGAAAATAAATCCATATGAAAGGACAAGGAAATATATTATGTAAGGCAAGGATTTTTTGTTAAAAGTGTTTCGATTAACTATACCACGTATACTTCAGATATGAAAAATACTACCGCTGCGGCGCTGACTGAAAACAGGTTCTATGTCATCAACCTGTACCGTGTTTTAATACTCTGGTGATCTGATCACTGAAGTTAAGTAGCTTCGAGCATGGTCAGCACTTGGATGTGTGACCGCTAGGGAACACCGGTACTCTCTGATATTGCATATACGAAAACAGGTAGGACTACTATAAATGCCAACGCAAGTTAGAAGGCAGAAGAGTATACGTTATAAATATCAACGCAACTTAGACGGCAGAAGAGTAGGCCTATATATTATAAATAGGTAACGGGTGTTTATGGCTTGCTTCTCGATTTTGTCGCAAATAAACTTAAAACTAGCTTACGTTATTTTTAAGTGACAACAAGCATTGAATAGCCTACACTACGATTTACATTACTTCAATTCGAACAGTTTACGTTAGTACATTCGTACAGTTAAGTATGTAACATAAACACAAATCTTACTAAGTTGTCAATAAAATTAGGTATAATCATGTGATAAATAAAAGTGCTGCTTATTTTTAAAGTTGTATAATTATTTGTGTATACATGTTCCAACTTATGTGTAGGCTATACGTTTAAATATTTTCTGGATGCTGAAACTCAGTAATTTCAGAGTAGTACAGCCTATAGTGTATTATGAATTTATGCATGAAAACATATACAGTAAATGGATAAAATTCTATTTGGTAATTTAATCACTAAATTATTGTACACTTACCAATATTTTTGCGACAGCCATTTATAGGTCTCACAAACGTTAACGACGTACAGATCTAAAACAATTCTTAGTTAGATTTTTTTACGAGATCTCAGGCTGCTAACTTGTCTTGCGAGTAGACTAACTCCATATGCCTTACATATTGGCCCAAAACACCTTTTAAATAAATAAGTCGTGTGTCTGACCAAAAGTACATAGCTTCAGACCCACCAAGTGCTGGCCGGTGTACTGGCTGATGACGTCAGCGGCAGCCGGCAGCCATGTTGTGACGAACTGTTATCGCGAGAGTTTCAATTGCAAGGTTTTCTAATGACTACATTGACCTGAAATCACCTCTAAATTTAAAAATTTCACCTCTCATGGGCTAGATTTTCCATGCAGATTACGCATGTGTTCTCAGTAATATTTGTTAGAAAGGCCCATTACATGCTGTTGGACTCTTTCAGTGCATGTAGGCTATTTAATAATACACAGAAAAATCACCAACACGACTGCAAAAATCAATCATAGATCACATAGGAAAATCTCTGGTCAATAATTGGGAAAAGTTCTCCAAGGCATCTTATAAAAATTTGTCAAACTTTATATAAAACGCCAAATTAAGAATATATTATGGCAAGGAGCTAACATCAGAAATATGTATAAGAAATGGAGTAAGATGAGGCTGCAGTATGTCACGACAGCTGTTTATTACTATCCACATCGACAGTAAGGTCAGAGAATGGACGTGGGACAGAACACCTCAAAGTATAAAAATTGGTTCAGATAAATGTATAAATACTATGCTCTTTACAGATGATCAACTAGGACTGTGCAGACAGCTTAAAAATGACGATACATACACTGACTAAATTTATTTGCTTGGGCATACTCCATTGCGAAATAAATGACTGTCAAAAGGAAACTAAAAATAAGACAAGAAAACATAAATAAGCGGAGTATGTTTTAGTCATCAGGATACATACACAACATGAAATTCCAAAACTGGAATGTGGTCAGATAAAACAAAGAACAAAACAGAAAATAAAAGAATTAACAAAAATATAAAAAAAGAAACCTAAGTTGACATGCGACACAACGATGAGACGAAACAAAAACACAAACAGAAATACAGCAAACGACACAACGATGAGACGAAACAAAACACAAAGATGTCGGCCACAAACAGAAAAAACAACAACCGACACAAACGATGAGACAAAACAAAACACAGTAGTTTTCCAAACAGTCAGTATTAACTTACTAAAAATCTCAATTTCTGCATTGCTCCACGACACATTCCAGCACTTGACATAGTTTCATCCGTTGAGAGCGCAATATACAAACTCCCTGCTGCTAAACAAGACGAATTTCGCTGGACTGTACGCACAGCGATTAATTCAGCTGGCTCACCAAAACCTAGTATCTCTCCTGATGAACTCAAAGCCATCAAAAATCTAAAATCTGACTCTGACATTGTAATCCTTCCGGCAGATAAGGGCCGTGCTACTGTAGTACTAGATAAATCAGATTATGACAAAAAAAATCACAGATCTCATTACCACTGAACAATCCACACACCTTGAAAAAGACCCCACTGCAGCATAGAACGAAAAGTGTACCAAACTTAAAAAAAAACATCAAAGTCACTTTCCAGACAAAATAAGATCAGAGCTGACGCCACACAGCAGTAGGTTACCCCACATATATGGTCTTCCAAAAATCCATAAACCTGACATGCCTCTGCGCCCGATTATCAGCTGTTGCAATTCTCCATGCCAAAAACTATCAAAATATCTCCTAAAAATTGTTGAACCCCTTATAGGGCAGAGACGCCAACTTTTGTCAAAGACTCTAGTCATTTTATATCCATAGCAAAAACATTGAAAATAGAAAACACCGACACCCTAGTGAGTTTCGATGTCCAAAGCCTTTTTACCAATGTACCTGTGGCTGAAACTCTCAACATTGTCAAGGCCAAGCTGGAAGCTGATCCAAACCTAAAGGACGGAACAACCATCCCAATTCCGTCCATCATGGAAATGATTACCCTCACAACATATTTCCAGTTTAATGACAGTTTCTACAAACAAACAGACGGCATGGCAATGGGATTTCCTCACTTTCACAATTCATGGCGAACATATTCATGGAGAACTTTGAGGAGGAAGCACTTAGCCAAAGCAATAGCCCTCCTAAAATCTGGCTTCGTTATGTAGACGACACTTTTACTATCTGGCAACACGGACCTGAAACCCTGGAGGAATTTGTGAACTTTCTAAACTCATTGAGGCCATCAATAAAATTCACCTATCAGAAAGAAACCAATGGCAGCATTCCTTTTCTGGACGTACTAGTTAGCAGGGAAAACAGCAGTCTGGAAACTAAAGTATACAGTAAACCTACACATACAGGTCAATACGTACATTTTGCATCCAACCACCCTAAAAGCACACAAACTGGCTTAATTCGCACACTAGCCAACCGAGCTGAGATTATTTGTTCCAACAAGAAATCCGTAGCTGAAGAACACAACCAAATAAGAAAAGAACTCACAGCCAATGATTACCCAACAAACACCATCAAACAGCATATGAAACCTAACAGAACACTTAAGCCCACAGAAACCGAAAAACCATCAGGAGCCCTAGTTATTCCGTATGTTCGAGGCCTTTCTGAAAAAATAAGACGTCTGGGAAGCAAATACAGACTTCTAACAGCATTCCGATCTAAAGCAACCATTAAAAGTATGGTTGCCAGGGTGAAACCAGCCACAGAAGAACTACAAACACACAACTGTGTATATCAGATACCCTGCGAATGCGGCCATATGTACATTGGTGAAACTGGCAGAGCTCTATCAACCCGTATAAAAGAACATAAAAACAATTGCAAATAAGACGAAACCCAAAAATCTAGACTGGCCGAACATGCATGGGAAAATAGCCACAAAATCCTTTGGGAAGACTCTAAATCACTTACACAGGAAACTAACAAAATTAAAACAAATGTAAAAGAATCAGCCTTTATTATTAGCAATAGCAATATTTTCAGTCAACAGAGTATTGAATTTAAAAAAAAAAATGTGTATCCCATTGATTAAAAGATAAACAAATTTACAGCACAAATTAAAAGCAAACTCTCAACCCACCACAACCAATCATAGTCAATACATGCTGCGCGACCAATCAGGAGACAGCTCCACGATAGTGGACTTTACCCTATATAAACCCATGGTTTTTCCAGTCTCCTCATCAGTCGCACTCGTGTTCCTGAAACCTGTTTGTCTACCTGATGACGGGAACAGATTCCAGTTCCCGTAACGTCGTTAATACTGACTGTTTGGAAAACTACTGTGTTTTGATTCGTCTCATCGTTTGTGTCGTTTGTTGTTTTTTTGTTTGTGGCCGACATCTTTGTGTTTTGTTTCGTCTCATCGTTGTGTCGTTTGCTGTATTTCTGTCTGTGTTTTTGTTTCGTCTCATCGTTGTGTTGCATGTCAACTTAGGTTTATTTTTTATATTTTTGTTAATTCTTTTATTTTCTTTTTTTGTTCCTTGTTTTATCTGACCACATTCCAGTTTTGGAATTTCATGTTGTGTATGTATCCTGATAACTAAAGCATACTCAGCTTATTTACGTTTTCTTGTCTTATTTTTAGTATTCTTCTGACAGTCATTTATTTCGCAATGGAGTGCCCAAGCAAATAAATCCAGTCATGCACTCCCATTGCACAGTTCTTTCAAATATAATACATACACTACCTAAAAATGAAAGCCGAATTTTCAATAGGAATGTGTTACGTAAGTGGCCGCAAAAAGTTTTAAGACTTTTCAAAATTCGAACTCTCAGCACTGTACAGGGGCGTAAAAGGGTTATATGTGATTTCTAATGACTGAACGATTTTTCTTCGACTGAACGAGTTATCGTCGATATTTTCACTTCACTTGGATACTTGAACAAATATTTAGGGTGCACAATTAGGATTTTTCGAAATTAGACACCTAAAAGGGTGAAAAGGAATAACATTTGTTTTCTACCAGCATACTTATCTAACCAGTCGTAATACTGCGGTGGTAAGAATAATGCTTACGTAAGTACCTAAAAAATGTAATGTAAAATTTTTATTTTATAAGATAACTTGCTTATTAAGAAGAAAACTTATTTTGTAAACTTTCAAGGCAGGCGATCCGAAAGGAAGCACTATCAGCGAGAAATAAATTATACAGGAGTTTCGTTCAACAGTTCTACCAAGATGTGTTGCTGCACAACCTCTATGAGGCTTGGAAACTATGAATCATTTCGACGTTATGTTGCGCAGCTGTTTGTCCTGACACACAAAACTGCAAGACAGATAAATTAGTGCGATTTGGTTGAAGTCGTTCAAAAGTGGTAAAAATGTATTATGCAATCCATTATCCACTAAACTTCATCGACACCGTTATCCCACACATGTCATCTCACTAGCCTCAAGATTGGGGCACCAAATATGTTTATATTTCTACAAATAATTATCCCACCGAAACTGCCTAGCGGCCCTTAATTCAAGTGAAGGTATTGAAAAACAAGTATGTTATTGAGAGCATCATCACCAATGGTTGTGCTCGGAGGAAATCGGTCTTCAAACCACGTAAACTGCGTATTTCATTTGATTACCTTCTTACATTTAGAAGTCTGTGACTGTCTTAAAACGTCAACTTTGCTATGACCATAAATGAGGCCCAGGCGAAGTCGCTGTTAGTGGCACGGACAAATTTAAGACTACTTACCGCGTGTACAGCTATAGCTACTTATCCTGCTGTAGAGTTAGCTCAACCAGCAGCAGTGTCATTCTAACGCTTGATGACTGAACTACCTATCTGATATACAAAGATGTTTTTCAATCAAAGAAAATATTATCTGCTATGAGTAACATACGCGAGCAAAGACGCGAGGGTGCACAGCTAGTCGATTACAAAACGAAAACATATTTTAACACCCTTTTTTATACTTTTTTGGGGTCTAATTCGGAAATTATATTTGATGGTATATAAGGTACTTCCATAAGAATTAATCTAAAGAGAAGATCACTTCCATTACTCGATTGGTTCTATAGATATTAAGGAATAATCTTAATTACATTTCGCGTATTTTCACCCCCTTAGTTATAGAATTCTCAAACACCGTGGGGTCCTATCTTAGTCATTTGTATACGTATCCAAATTAATTAAAATCTCGACGTTAGTCAATTGTGTTCCAGCTATATAGACGATTCATAAAATAGTACTTTTCCTTTATTACTACTACTTGGGGGTTGATTTTCGAAAAATCCTAAAACTACTTTTTAGGTAGCTATTTACGTAAACATCATTTTGAAGTGAAAAGCAACTATTTATCCCGAAGAATTCGATAGATATAGATAATTAATCAGAAATACATTTAAGGACTTTTCACCGCCATGAATGTTGAATTTAGAAACTTCGTGCAATTGGCTAGTGTGCCTTTCTATAAGTGTCCCATTGAAGCAAAAATCCCGATGACAAATCGTCGGGTTTGAAC
This sequence comes from Medauroidea extradentata, assembly GCA_003012365.1. Classification (NCBI taxonomy): domain Eukaryota; kingdom Metazoa; phylum Arthropoda; class Insecta; order Phasmatodea; family Phasmatidae; genus Medauroidea; species Medauroidea extradentata. The sequence continues at coordinate 99,479 of PNEQ01103716.1, read as the reverse complement.
TCTATCAATGATTCTTAAAAATATACATTTAACCCTTTTCACCCTCTTAGATGTCGATTTTCTAAAAACTCCCTTTCTCAGTGCTCACCTATGACCTGAGGGTAAACATAAAGTTTTGGTTGGCGCAACAAAACGTACATTTGAGTTACAATACATTTGCCTCAAATAAACATTTTATTGTCAGACGTAAATACTTATCCTAGCATAGCAATAAGATCAAGTTTTCGGGTTTTTGTGATTTATTCTAGTGAGAAAATAATTTGCTAGCTCAAGTAAATATTCGTTTTGCCGTATTCAAAGAAACACTTGGTAAAATGTATTTATTCCATTGCATATTCTTGTGGGATGCATTTTACGCAGCGAAGCCCAAGGCATGCTAACATAGTTCTTTTGTTTGTATCCTGTATTATTATACTTTAAAGATACGGTAGTCATAAAATATGTTTTGTACAATGCTGAAGGGATTCGAAAAAGCGCTGTTTTAAAAAACATATATCCTGAATGTGTTTCCTCTTCATATAGGCCTAAACCAATTTATAACATGTGGAATAGTTTCGTTAAAAAGGTTTTTTTTCCTAAAACACATACCAGACGCCACTGGGCAACCACCTGGAGGCTTATGATGTTGAAAAACATTTGAAATGAGCTATTGTAGCGTGAAATTTACTAATAATATTAAAATAATTGTTTAACTTGGCCTGAATACACGTCAAAAGTTCAATCGCGATTCTATTACTGAAGAGAAAGACAAATAGAATTCACGCTAAAGTAACCAATTTTACATTTTTACTCTCAGAACTTCAAAGAAGCGAAAGCCAAAACAATCCAATATGGCTACTGACGCCGAGCCTTGAGGGGCCTGCCCACCTGCGCTTCAAATATGTTGCAGCGAGTTACGACAGTTTTTTTTTCGAAACTATATAACGCATATCTACGAAAAGAGCACACACTTCAAACTATGTCGCCATAGTTTTAAACATTCGGCACGTTAGTTAGAATTATTTCCGGGCCCCTCAAAATGGCCAGAAATGGCTTTTCCAGGCTGCCGTATCTAGAAAAATAACAATCGGATACGAAAAATTCAAGGGGCCGCGGTGGCCAAGAGGTCAGACCTCTCGCCTCCCACCAAGGTGATCCGGGTTCGATTCACGGCGGGGTAGGTCCCCGGATTTTCGCATGTGGGAATCGTGCCGGACGATGCCGCTGGTCGTCGGGTTATCTCGGGGATTTCCCGTTTCCCCCGCCCTTTCATTCCGGTGCTGCTCCATACTCACATCATATAACCCCCCACAAGCGCTAACGACGTCGATGTTAAGCGCTGACCAAACATTTCTCACTCACAAAAAACACAACTATAGAAACAAGTGTTGGACTTTGAACTATGCTACTCACAAATAACATAATGTGGTCACCGCTTAAAATCCCATAGGAAAATGATAATTGTAACGCACTGCACGCCAGATGAGTGGCTTGCGCGGAGAGGCGATAATGTACTACATACGTCTGTTAATGGCACTCTTACCGCTCCTGCCTCACACACACGCAAGCTCAGTCTATCTAGGGATGTCCCTAAAGTAGTGTATTTTATTTCCTTTGATGAACAAAGGAAGCGAAGTGATGATAAGATGACACCTGCATACCTATGACACGCCTTAGTGTTAGAGCCAAGAATATATGGCGGAAAGATTTTTTGCGCCATTTATTTTCAATGCCTCATATGTAGAGATGATGGATAGAGACCGGAAAAATTCGCGGATTCACGGTCCTGTAGTCTAGCCTCCAAGTATATATGTACACCCAAGCAAACATCAGCTGTTCATTAGCTGCTCGCTGACACAGTGATATGGGCCTAAGTTTCATTACTGGCTCAGCGACTTACACGACATGTCAAATAAGCCAAGGAATAATTGTGAAATTGGCACGAACGTACAGTTGGAGAAATTCCAGCTTGTGCCTGAAAGAAAACGCGAAATTTTCATGTCCCTAATGATTAGAGACATGCAAAATTCGCGTTGTTTTCCGACAGCTGACTAGACTCCAAGTGACTATAGGCTTGTTCGACGTCTCCCGCTGGCCGATATTGCCTTGACTTGCTGGGGAGAATGCTTACACGGTAGATAGGCCAATCTCTGCAAAGACGTAACACACGCGAATGACAACACAAACAAGTTCGTGGCCAATTGAATCGCATATTACGCTCTGTTATGTATAGGATATTGAAGTTTAGTCTGCTACCAAATGATAACGCGAATTTTACATGTCTCTACTATTGATGGATATAGATGATGGTATATCGCGAAAATGTTTTGCGTCAACATAGCCTTGAAAACACTGACACAACGTAGCTGTCTGCAGACCAATAACATGCATTAAATATTAAAATAGCGGCATTCTTATTGGCTCAGTCAAATAGGGCAGTAGCTCCACGTACAAGGAAAAGCCAGTAATCTTTTGATAAGTTGAACGTATGTTGAAGCCT
>PNEQ01103716.1:10230-96900 GCA_003012365.1 Medauroidea extradentata | reverse complement strand
CATGTCTAGAGACCGGAAAAATTCGCGTGTTCACAAACCTGTAGGCCAGCCTCCAAGAATATTTGTGTACTGAATGTGGTAGCAGCTGTTCATTAGCTGCTCGCTGACAGTGAAATGAGCCTGTATTCAGCTACAGTTTCATTATTGGCTCAGCTACTTCCAGGAAGTGTCGAGTTAGCCAACGGCCTATTGTGAACCTGATATACGCCTAAAGTTGCTGGAATTCTAGCTTGCGCCGAAAATAAAACGTAAATTTTTCAGGTTTCTACTCATGTACCCTACTTCATGGTCTGTGATTCGATGTTTTAACCCTAATTTGTCTTGGTTCTACTGGTCAATTACAGACTTGTAGGGTCAAGGTAACCCTATCCTGATTGGTACATTCAAATGAGAGACGTGTATGATCAAAAACACGCTGCCACAGAATATTTAGGAATACAGAAGTGAAATAGCCGGCAGAACGGCGAACTCAAACACACACGCCAGAAAAAATGGCTTCCCTGGCCAGTAACATGGCGGAAACCCATTCTGCCAATCATGGTAAGACGCGGCTACCCTGCTAGTCGGCAGCCAGGAAACTTACTGTAACATGCAGGAGCCAAACAGATACGGGGCTGGTATCAACAGCCTCGGGCAGCCAATAAGCGGCGAAGTTCGCTCTCATCAAACGAGCTGCTACGTCATCTCACGTTTGTATTACTATTTAGTATGTGACGCTACCAATATCTGTGAAACAGAGCTGCCAATGTGCACGTAAGGAATTTAAAAAAATACAAACGTATTCACTCTACATTGCTCTGTGTCAAGGCGCAGAGAAGACAATAAAAACACAGTTTTACAGTGAGAATATGTGACCGAATGATTTACAAATATCTGCAGCTACACACTGGCAAATGTAAAGGAAAAAAAATTCACTTATTTCGAGAAAGCCACTCGTTTACTGTTATTAGTATATATTAATGTCTGTGCTGTCCAGAACGGAACAAAAAACGTTAACTCAATGCAATGTACAAGAAAGAAAACTCATTGATCGTATTTACTTACATATATGAATTTTTATACATGGCAACTCTGCTGTTATCATAACATTTGAGAGAAAATAAAAATGATTAATAGAGTGTGATATTTCCACCTGCACACCTCTTACGCTGAACAGAACACGTTTCTTATCACACGAACTTGGAGCTCAAAGTGTCAGCAAACACTTAGGATCATACGATTGATGTTGCAGTCATTCATTTTGACAAATTTTCTTTATCGTTCCTACTACAGAGAGCAGCAATTTAATGTGGACAAATACATACAAACTGTCGTGCTTAATGCATCAAAGAAGGAAAAACACTCTTTTCGAGTCACGTTCGCATGATTTATTCGATGTGACTCATTTGCGTGTTAGATACAGAAGTCTGTCCTACTTGTGTAGGCTATGTCCCTGTTATACAACTATGTAGAGTATTCACTATCTGTTTAAAGTTATTTTATTCTTTCTTACAAACTCTTAAATGTATACTATCACTGAAATCATTGTTATTTTTAATTCTTTCGTGCCATTGTTTGTTTTATAGTTATTATAACGGATAAATTCTTCCTGGCACGAGTAAATGTTGTCATTTATAGTTGTTTCACAACGTCATATCTGGGGAAAAATTGGCAATTAATTAACATATACTTAACAAGCAAAGTAACGTAACTGACTTGCTCAAATTAAATTTTTCACGATTAGATTATTTTCAGTGAATGTGTAGATAAAAATTTAAATTCGTCTAATTGTTGGATTGAAAATTATATTTCCAGAGAGCAGGTTTTGAAAATTATGTTCTAATTTTTTCTATTAAATTTTTTTCTTAAAAGTAATGTTCACCAAAACCTTTACGTATTTTTGTAATTTTATTTTTAATTCGTACAAGTTATTATATTTTTTACAGAAGTACATCGTAACTATTTTTTAAGAATTATATATATATATAGTTTTTGTGTAAAGGCATGTCATAGCCCATATTTGTACTTATACTTTGTATATATACTAGAAAGAAAAAGCGACTGACTTACATAATAAAATAATTAACTGACATTTTTGTACTTTCAAAAAATGTTGAATTAAATATAAAACTGTCAATTTTCTGCAATCTGTATGTATGTAAGTGTGTGCATGTATACAAGCACACACGTTGCCTACTTGGGAAGAGTGCCCGAAATTCTCAGTACTGCATCTCGGAATTTACTCATTGGAACCCGTTCGGGTTCTGCAATTTGGTATCCGGAAGGATAATACTGAGTTGTTCTCCCTTCCTTGGGGGTACACTCAGGTGCCTCACTCTCTGTATTGATACCTGCCCCAAAAAGTAACAAAACTATAACTAGCGGGACGAACAACCTGAAAAGGGACATTTGAACGGAGTACTGATTAACGATTCAAATAGAATACGGAAATGATGTAACTGCAGTTAACATTTAAGTTGCTATAACAAATCAACAACTTGGTACAAATCTGTTAACGATGGCTAAAACTGCCATATAAAAATAATTTAAATTTGCTACGTAACCTAGTAACATTACAAATACCAACTTACGGCAAAATTTACTAAAAATTTACTGAGACAAACGGGGAAGAAGGAATAAAAACCATACAAAAATTCCGTTTGTCTCAATACGGAAAGAGATCCTACATTTGAGTTGCCTCGTAATGATAAGAGCGGGAAAAACGGGACATCTCCGGCAAAACCTGCCGACCAGCGGCAACGTCCGGTGCGAACCCCAAATGAAAAATCCGGGTATCGAACACCTATCGCCATGGTAGGAGGCTGGTGGTCTGACCACTACACCACAGCTGCTTCTCATTTTTTATGCGAAACTGATAAACGTTTTCAAAAAATAGGAATATATTATGAAATAAAAAACATGTGTTGAACTACGCTTCAATTTATTAAAGAATGCACAATCCTCTTGGGAGTCTCTCAAAAGGACTTCACATTTTCTGAAGGCTGTTATTTGTTGCACGTGGAAAAAAATAAAACAGGAAGATAAAAACTTAATTTGAACTTTCTATGCCCTACTAGCCGCTGATAAAACTATTGGATAAAGCCTCACAAAAATATTAGCTCACCAAATGAACAATTTTGTGCTCCGTATATCAGGATGTACTGATATTGACGCTTGTACCCGTGCCACACAGATCGTTTCCCGTTTTTACTTTCTCCAGTCGCGATGAAAATTCACAAGGCGAAGACTTGTCTTTACCTCTGCGACGTACGACGTATACGGTAGAGGAATTTTATTTAAAGCTGTAATGAGAAAACATCTGAAATTTGGTTAAGAATTGTTTAAGAAATAATTTACTTGTTCAGTCACCCTTAAAATTTAGTCACTTGCTATTTACCATTGCTAAATACATATCGCACCAATCAGGCGAGACATATTAACAGTCTACATGTTATAACATTGACATAATCAGGAAAACAGATTTATACTGTCAGTATACATATGTAGGCTATAAATGATAAAGGTAATGTTCTATTGAAAGTTATGCATTATATTCACTGTCGTCATAAATACGATATTTTATGACGTTTATACTAACTCGCTTTCTTGCATGTCTGTTAGTGTGTTCGGTACAAATTTTGCAAACTGTTTTAAATATACTTCTCGATGTGCTAGTGACTTGAATTTTTAAGCATAGCCCTAAAGTGGATGCCAATGTAATATAAGAAAGGAAAAAAATTGGTATAGTTATTAGGTGAGATATTCATGCATAAACCATCTAGTGCATGCACCGCACATATTTTGTTTTAAATATTTACTTTTTTCATGGGAGAAATTATTTTATACTTTTTGTTTGATTTTAAAAATGTAGTTTATTTATTTTAGTGTTTAAACATTTTATCTTAGGATACTCATTACCGTTATTTGTACAATCTTCGCTGTTATTCACAACGAATCTGGTAGGTTAGTTTTCAAACCTGGTAATTTGAAAAGTGATTCGTTAAAGGAATGTTCTCCGGAAAAAAAAAAAAAAACACCTCACTGTAAAATCTTACCTTGCTCAAGACCACGATATTAAGCTACGGTTTGTAAAGAATGTTCGAGAAATGGCCGGAATAAAACGTTAACGCCAGTCATGGTCAAAACCACAGTGGAAGAAAGGAGTAAAACTGCCATCAGCTTATGGTGGACGTCTGGGCGAAGGTATTTTGCGCGTTCGAAGCCTAGAAGTGCGGAAGTGGTAAGGACGACACATAACGTGCTTCAAGCAACCCCCCTTCTCCTTTTCCTCCTAGCCTCTAGGCGCAAGTCACTGAACTAGCATGCAGTCTTCTCGCAGACAAATTGCCTCTGTGAGGCATTTTAGTGGTGACCCCATCATTTTATGGCGCAGTATTTAAAGTAAGTGTGCATTGTACAAGCCTATACCGTTAAAAATATTATCCACCAAAAATTTTATACCTAGAAAGAACTACAAAAACACCCACTTTAGCCATATCCGGCACCCTGAAAATAAACTTAGAGATAAATGGAGGACATGAACTGTGTCTACACGGTTGCAACGTTATTGAATGCTTTTCCTAAGTAGACATACGCACAGGAGAGTTTTTCAAATATCTTCTTTTCTAACGGCCAAACTCTGCACAACGCTCGGCGGCCAGGGTAGGCGGTCACCTTAAGGGTGTTTAAGTGCGATAAATCCATTATTTTATATTTGTATGAAATCATGTTAGTTTTGTAGACGATACTTTTGAGTACATTTGAATCTTACAAAACAATTTAAGCTCTCATAGTTTTCTCATAACGGTGCATCAAAGTCAAAATTTGCATGTTACGCTGCCATGCAAATTGTAAAAACCTCTTTACTTACTAAAACTAAATAATTCACAGTGAATTTACATGCCAAGGGCTACTGAACAAATTATTAAAATAACTTCCAATTAACTATTTTTGTATTTTAAAAAATTGCTGAATTTTCAACATATTTCTTGTACTTTTGCGTTTCTTTTTAAATTCAAAATATTACGCGTGGACTTCTAAATGCTTTGCTGCACAGCTCATGGAATGTTAATTAATCGTGAATTATTTAATTTAAGTAAGTAAATTGGTTTTTACTGTTTACATGGCAGCGTAACAGGCAAATTTTGTCTTTGACGCAGCGTTATGAGAAAACTAAGCGAGCTGAAATTATTTCGTAAGAGCAAACTACACTCACAAGTATCGTCTATAAAACTAGCACTATTTAATAAAAACATAAAATAATTATTTTATCGCACACTGATTTTGCAATTATTATTATTTTATTTTATTTTTTTAAGTTTACACGAGAGCATATATCAGTAACTTTTTGTTCTGTTTAAAATGGTTTCTGCGGTGGTAGCTAATTATTTCATTGAAAGAAGTTACACAGTTTCAACCAAAAAGTCAATTAAGCAGAATTTTGTGAATTATACAATTAGCTAAAACCGTAGTATTTACTGCTTTGAAAAAATTAGCCAACATGGAGAATAGGATTTAAAACAAAACTGCTAGACAAATTTTAGAGATCTGCTCTCGTGTAGGTGTAAAAAATTAATATACCGTAGAAACTAGAGAGCTTGGCCATAGGGCGCGGTTCATCTCAGTTTTCAACGTCTTTTTTTATTTTTTTATTTGTACCAGATAATTTTTTTTTCTTATTTTAGACTTAAATTGTGATGAAATCTTCCTCTTAGGAAATTTGTGTATCGCTCGTAGTTTTTGCGTAATAAGTCGTAAACGTCAAAATTTGCACTTTACGGTTTTATGTACGCCACTAAAACCAACTGACATACCAAAATAAAAAAAATCACAATGTATAACAATGTTGTAGGCTATGATTTGAAACAAATAAATACAAAAAATATATTTTTTTGTATTAAAAAAAATGTTGAAATTTTTAATTTTTCAAATTAAAATTTAGCATTTTTTATTAAATAATAAAATATTTTATTTTTTGTTTTACATATGTCAAATCATAGCCTATAATATTTTTATATACTGTGAATATTTTCAGTTTGGTATGTCAGTTGGTTTAAGGGGCGTACATAAAACCGTAAAGTGCAAATTTTGACATTTACGACTCATTACGCAAAAACTATTAGAGATACACAAATTTCATTGGAGGAAGATTTAATCACAATTTATGTCTAAAACAAGAAAAAAATATCTGGTGCAAACATAAAAATAAAAAAATTTGTTTGAAACTGAGGTGAGCCGCGCCTTAAGAGGAGTCCACGACTGGCACATGGATGGCTTTGCAGCGTGCCACGCCTATTCTTTTATACTCAAAATCGCTTAACTTATTCATATTATGTTTGTCTACGAATAGAACACATATTTGAAACTATGCTTCTATGTTTTCTAAAATTCAGCACGCTTGTTATAGGCAGTTCGAAATAAAGTGAGCACTCGAAAAAGCCCTGCTAAAGATCTATTCTCAGCCAATTCGTATATTTCCGCGTGTAACGGCTAACGACGGGAAAAGTCTAACCTCCTGGGACACGTCACTTTATGTTTGCGCGTGTAAGGTAAATTTTTCAGTCGATAGGTACCTATATTGTTTGGTAAAAAAGAAGTTAATTAAATAAATGAAATACAATTATATCGCTGTCGGTTGTTTTTGTTTCAGTATTGTCGTATTTAAATACGAATAAACACGGAACTATGTTGTGTTATTTCGTTGCCAACCATACAAGCAGTAAGGTGACTATCGGTAATGTTGAATTATATGTAGTAACAGCTAGTGATATTTTTCAAAGGTTAAATATTTAGTGTTCACTTTATTCCGAATGGCCTATAGAAACATGATTTTCGGGCCTCTCAAAATGGCTAAAAACGTTTTTTTTATTGCTGTAACTCTGAAAACATTACCTGAAATCGTAAAGTACAAAGCGAGAGATATACTTCTTTTTTTTATTTCATATTATTCAAATTTAAAATGTTGTGGTCACCGCTTAAAATCCCGCAGGAAAAAGACTACAAGGAAAACCTTATACGGCAGTTTGGCGGGCTGCGAATAGAGCCGATATTCTTCTCGTCAAGCGTGGGACACTGGCTCTTACTGCTACGCTGTTCCCTCGCGTCAAAAGTGGAAATCCGACACTGGTGAAGACTCCTCTTAAAACCACGTTCAAACATGTATACTACAGTTAGACTTCTATACATCAGAACGCTTTGCGCTTATAGGAGATAAGGCACGTGACGAGTGAGCAATAGTCGACCGTATGGTGTGTGCTCGTTCCCAGACCACAATAGCACCAAATTACCCAGACGACAAAATATTTGAAATTGCTACAACACAGTCGTCCATATTGTTTGTTTAGGGCTCATGTATACAGACAAAATTGTTACGATTCCAATACAATTTTATTTACAAAGTGGTACTTTCATTCCAATGTGTTTTATCAATTTTGAAATGTAATATCTCTCATATCGAGATTGGTTGTTTTATTAAATTTATTTAGACAGGAAATTGTGAATTGTTTAGTCATGACATTTCAGTTTAAATATGTTGTGAAAGTTGGTTTTCATTTGTTGTTCGTTCCCTCTCCGCTGTGTTTTCTCTCGAACGTTCTACACTGTCGTAAATCTTGCAATTTTAAACGTAATATACATTTACAGCAAAGCAATTGCTTTCCGTCAGTCACTAAACATTAAAAGCAGAAAAAATATTTTTTAGAAAAAAAAAGAGAAGTCTTGTCTGATGACGTATTAATTTTTTTCTGTCGATTCTAAAAGCATTCCAAATCTCTATAGTATAACAGTATTTAACAAAAATTCCATTACGTGCGCTTTTTTATGTCGTTTAGTCGACTTAATAGCATTATCTGAGCAATTTCAAAATGAATTATATTCAGGGGGGGGGGGGGACGCAAAGCATTATACCCATATAATTTATAATCACATTTTTGTATTTGGTTTGCATTAGATGCACAAAGTGTGCGCGAGTATGTGATAGTGAGGCATCTCTCACAGGAACACACACAACATATTCCGTTGCTTTTAAATGTAAAGGAGTTTTATGTGTGGTCGTTTGGTGTAAAACAGAAAAAAAATTGCTGTGGAATAACCGAAAATAGACGTGAAAAGTATTTTTCAATCTTACTGAAATTGTATGCGTTCCATTTTCACGCTAAATTTTATCGAAACTACAAATGCGACATCACGCGACAAAAAAGCTCTTCGCTGAATACATTCCTTCGAGCCAGTCATTATTTTTTAACATAACGCTTTGTTTCAATCACTATATCTAGTTTCATTATATCTAGTTTTTTAATGCTGATAAGAAAATGGTCAAATCGGCGATCACAATGCAAATTATAGTTACTTTGCACTACAGTACAGACATGGTGATTAAGTTGGTAATGTATAATTTGGTGGCAATCAGTCCTGCAAATTATGAACATAAAAATAATTTTACACCGATAAGTTAAGAGCCAAATAGCAACACCTGTACTGTAGCGGAAGGTAAATTGAATTTGCGGAATGGTTGACTGAAACCGAGCCTTCAATTAGAATACTATGCATTACACACAATTATGTTCCTGGTAGGTAAAAAACATTGTGTTTTCAAGTTGAGCATCTCGAAAAACTAACTTTGGTGACATCGCACGCAACTTTTTTTTTCAAATACATTATACAAGTGGATAATAAATCAAGGAATTATCTACTATAACTCAGCAATATAGTTTGTAATTCTCTGGCCGTATTGTAACTGTAGTTGGCTATCCGTTTAGAGGGTTTGGTGTGTTGTTGTTGTGGCGGCCTGTGTAAAGTTTTGGGCTAGTAGGTATGTGAGCCGTACTATACTTTGTTTGAGCTCGATTGAGAGAAGTTAGGGGTTTTGCCTGAACGGGAAACATTGAGTATGTTTTGCCGTTAAAGTTATCTTGGAGCAGGGTCGTGTACAAAGGGTTTATACCCCTCCCTCTAACTCTATGATGAAGTTATATATATATATATATATATATATATATATATATATATATATATATATATATATATATATATATATAATAAGTGTGTAGAACAGGATCTTAAAATATATGTATATGTCATTCAATGGCTTTTCCAGAGAACTTAAAATATGAAGAAAATGCCTTAGAGAGTAGCAGTGTTACCCGAAACAGTCACATTACACAGGTCATTCTTATCCTTACGTAGTTTTAATACTTACCTTGCAATGCCACGTCTGAAAAAACTATTAATGGTGAGAGAGTGAGAGTGAGATATTTTGGTCAGCTCTCAACATAGAGGTCTTTAGCGCTGGTGTGGGGTGACATGAGGTGAGTATGGAACAGCACCGGAATGAATGGGCGGGGGAAACGGGAGATCCCCGAGAAAACCCACCGATAACCAGCATTGTCCAACCCGATTCCAACATGCAAAAAATCCGGGGGCCGACCACGCCGGGAATCGAACGTGGATCGCCTTGGTGGGAGGCGAGAGGTCTGACCACTCTGCCACGGCGACCCCACGCGCATTGGTCTAAATGGCCTCTCTTAATATTCGTCGAGATATCGACAGTTCTGTTCCGAATGTGATTACATAACGTGCGTCAATGCGATGAAAAAATGCTCTAGTTGTAAAAACATCCAGCCGCTATCCACGAAGAAAAATTGCTTACGTGTACATAAAACAATGAAAGAAGTTGGTTAAAGAGTAGAGCTTAAACCGTTAGAAGATTATTCAAAAAAGTTCTCAGCGTACTTAGTTCTACTTAGGAAAGTCCTTCAAAGAACGTTACAACCACGTAGACCCACAGCAGGTCCTCCACGATTTATTTTCAGAGTGCCGAAAATGGCTAAATTGGGTTTTTTTTGTGGTCTCTGTCAGGTATAAAATTATTGGTGGAGCATCTTTTAAATGGTGTAGGCGTGTAAAGTGCACATTTACCTTTGCACTAAAAATCAGTGGCTGTATTTAAACGGCATGATAGGTTCTGAGGATTTCTGCTTTTATCTTTGTAGCATACAGCAACAGACGTAGCCAAACGGTTTGATACTTAATAATTTGCCTTCGTGCGATTTACGTTATAAGGAATGTATCTTTTTGTGAAATAAATGAGGGGTTCGGCTGTTAATAATGGCAAGGGACATCCAGAGAGAAACAGTATGTCAAAATTAGAAAGTAAAGTGTTTTATGTATTTTTAGTACAGAGTTTCATTCCATGACTAGACTTGGAATTGAACCCTTCACTGATATGAATAAAATAGGTCACTTACTATGTTTTACACCTGATAAAACTCTTTCTCTCTGAATATTTCCAATTACATAACCCGAATGTTTCAAATGTTACGTTTTCATTTAACGGTTTGGACTATTTACTTCATGATCACTATGCTTCGAGCATGTATATTTATGTTAACTAATGTTTACACTGTGGTTTTTTTTTTGTGTTAAATAGACTCACTGGGTGGAATGCATGATACTCGAAATAATCAACATATACACCAACATAAATTGAAATTCATTTAATTCATTGCCACAGAAAATTTTCTCAGGGTTCAAACAAGATGTCGTGGATCCGTTCCAGGTATTCCTACATTAAAGGAACTGAATATTACTATTGACAGGAAATAACAGTATCACACGTAATATTTAATCATAGATGACCATTCCAGAACAATCACAAGATGGTATAGCATACGTTAAGTAATGTTAAAATTTGAAACAGGAATACGAAATAATTATATACAATATACTGCAAAATCAAGTCAAGATGGCGGTGGAGCAAGGAAAAATGCTGGGGAGGAATATTTAAAAATATCTAGCTACAGAAGCCCTAAGACCTTGTCTACTTGGTAATCCCCGTCGCAGAGCCAGACTACAGCACTTCCAGTCGGCGACCTCAGTGTGTAAACTAACATGTCTTGATACATTAAAAAAAATACGGCGGTGCTGGCCGGCCCTACTACAGTAACGTGATAAATTAACGTTACCAATCTTCTATAGTAGGCAGGCCCCAGTCCTTCTGTCTACCAGGTAATACGGGCATCCAGCTCACCCAGATGATCTTCCTTCGGAAAGACCCAGAAAGACGAAGTCGTCGTCGTTCCTTGTATGTCTCGTAGCCTTCCAGCCATTACGTTCACCCCGCTTAGTCTCCTCGAGAGAACTCCTCCTCCTTGCTCCATAGACAATACTGCTTATAGCATAGATATATAAATTATAAAACAACCTAAATTACTCCTTTCTCTCGGAACAATATCATGTCTTACGTGTAAGACCATGATCCATTATATAATTATAAACAATTACAATAACTATAACTAATTACAGTTCATAAACTAAATAATAGGATAGTGAACTAACTTTAAAGCGTTGAGGAATTAACTTAATGAATACAATTTTAGTAAACATTTATAACTGCAATACATAGACGCATATGTTACAACCACGGTCGTAGAAGAACAGGTCTGGGCACTCGCCTGGAAACTTGACCCCTTGTTGTTTGGCTGTAGTTCACTAAGTTCACGACAATGCTATAGGTTTTTGGCGCTGCTGTTAGGGCGGTCGGCTCAAACTCCGCCCACTTCCTCCCCACTAAGATAAACAATTTATCAAAACGTATTTTTTATCAATTTATGAAATACTTTCTTCGCTCACAAATTTAAGAAAAGGCTTCAGCAATCTTTATTTACTTTATAAATTTAACAATGGAAAAAAATGGACGGAGTTTTGGTCCGACCTCCCGGAAAACAGCGCCAAAAAGTACGACATTCTCGGTAACTTAACGAACTTCAGCCAAATAACAAGGGGGTCAAGCAAAATACAATGGTAGATAGGCGAGTGTCCAAACCTGTTCTTCTACGAACGTGGTTACAACACATATTCAGGTTCAGGTATTTTCTGTTACTGCTACTAATGAAATGTTTTAATGTCCCTTCTGTTGTGCAGTATATTAAACGTTCACATGATTATAAATATTTAAGGTTAATTAGGACCTGAGTAAATTTGACTTAGAGAACTGGCCGAGGTCTGTATTCTGTTGCACTCAAAGAAGCGGGAGGAGACAGATGAAGCACCTGAGTGTTCAAGGTTTAATAAATATAACAATACGGCAAACCAAATAATATAATACTCTGTTGCGTATTTAATATTTATACATGCATGTATGCTAAACCGTTTGCTATCCTTAATAATTAAAAAATATCATTTCATTAAATTAATATTCTAAACTTTTTAGTGTCTTTGAAAGATTCTTTGCAAAGAGTAAACAATATAACTTAAAAAATTGCCAAGATGAACTGTGTCAAATCACAGAAAATACAAATAAACTAAAAATAAGAAGTCGCCTTAAGACGGCTGTAGATATCAGGTCCCGAAACGTCGCAACTAACTCTTATGAGAAATTTCTTTATTCTTTTGTGTTTTCATAGTTGTTTCGTGTAGTCTTGTGCTTGTGACATACATGTTGTCTCATTCTGTTTTGTGTGTAACACTGTCTTCGTCTTTGTTATTATCTGTGCTGGCTTAATTTTAGTGTCCTGAGTCTTCTCAGCATTCTTTTTGCTGTTATTTGTTTAACTTTAAAATTGTTACAGGTTTGTATTTTCTGTGTTTTAACATAATTACTTTGGGATTACTTAAGTTTTTTTTTTTTTTTTATTTTTTTTTTTTTTTTTTTTTTTTTTTTTTTTTTTTTTTTTTTTTTTTTTTTTTTTTTTTTTTTTTTTTTTTTTTTTTTTTTTTTTTTTTTTTTTTTTTTTTTTTTTTTTTTTTTTTTTTTTTTTTTTTTACGGATGCGTTAACTAGGCCTGCAGCTAATTTGGCTTGTATTGACTTTATTGCTTTTCTTATTTCCATCTTGGTTTTCTGTGACGACATAGTTCAGTACTTGCGTTTATCCTCTACACTTTACTAAACCACAAATTTACTTTTAACTATATTAGTGTACAGTAAAATTAGCAAAATCATACTGTACATTGACTATGCATTTTTGGTGATTATACAAATTCAACAAGAGCTGGCCTCGGAACATTTTGGTTAAAATTTAGACATTTTCTGAAGCTAACCACTTTCTAATTGAGGTCGTAGGTTTGGCCATTTTTCTTGAATCCCGTTAATCCATGTACAAACAGTTATTTTTCTCGAGCAAGAAGGTGAACACCTACATGTATACTTACAAGCTTCGTGAACGTATCGTACACACAGTAGTAATTGCTTGAATGTTTGTATTTTCCAAACTGTTCGGAAATAAGAGTGCAAGTTTTGGGGTTGTGACTATACAATGCTTCAGTTTGTATTATTTTTTTTAAATTAACAATATCAGGAACAGTTTGTACCTAAATCGGCCAAATGAAAATATAAACAACTTGCACAAGAAAATGTACGAAAATTACAACCACCGCTAACCAACTCTAGAGAGAAAGCACGGTTTTTGGGTACAAGTCGGCCAGACTCACGCAAGTCCCCTTGTACAAGAAAGTTGTACCTTATTGTTCAATAAAGATACACGTGTGTACTGCCTTAGCAGTTATTTATGCAGCTGGGAACAATGTCTTAATTCTGGATTTGAGTGTAGGCTATATATTTTTACTCCACAATGTCGTAGGAAATTAATCTACGGTGTACTGCATTTAGATAAATTTATGTAAATATTTGGCAGAAAAGAAATAAAGTAAGTCTTAAATAGTTCTTGGGTTACCGTGAACAGCTTTTATTAGGAATGCACTTCGCTTACTTGGTCGTACAACACGCGCCATGTAAATTGGCGGGTAACGAGCTGGAATATGTTTTAAATTCGAATGGCTAACTTTCATAGGTGGATTTCATTCCGGTATTTATAGGCTACTAGGTGTTTTTGCAGCGGCCTGTTGCTTAATTCCTTTAATGTGCCCTTCAGTCGGTAGCTGCCACTCGCTAACTAAGCTGGCGCGCAGTGTACATGAGCACACGAAAAACGTCTGATATGGAATGCATGAATGGTCAAGACAGGATCGGTGCGGAGAGATCTGGTCAGTTCTTACGTGGAGTAAGGCGCGTTGGAGGCACAGAAATGATGGAGTTATTAAGGGCTACGCTAACGGGCACACCTAGATCCACGTCACCGTTATACGCGAGTGTTTCCGTCGTACCACCTACAATACGAGATATTTAGTGATGATTGCAAAGGTATACGGGTTCGATTCCGGTTGGCTGGTGGATTTCCTCGGGGTACTCCCGTTTCCCCCACCTTTGCATTCCGTTGCTACTACATGGTAGGGTCTTAACATCTCTCAGTGAACGTCAGTAGCCTATGTGCTACCAGGTAGAAATGCTGTCTCTCAGGGGTGGAATATACCCTGCCCTCGGATACACTCCTACTCGATATTTTTTTATTAACTGGTGATCGGTGTTAAGTCTAAACCTAAGTATATTGCAGACCATTTTACAAGTTTTGTGTATTTCTGAGCAGTGTATTTGGTGATATAGTTGTTGCTAAATGCTGTTTGTTTAGCATTGTTGCAGGATTGGACAGAGTGCTTCCAATCCACGTGGTAGTTTGAAAGTGCTTGGTTATACCTCCGTGATATACCTTTTCTTTCCAAAGAAAAGTGAATTGGGAACACGTCAAATAGTTTGCAACTAAACGCGTGTTTCAATTTCAATATCTCAGTTCAGCTGACCGGTAGGTGGGCATAGTAAATGATCAGCTTAACATTTGCAGTTTCAACCTTTAATTTAGTATTAAATGTAAACTAAGTATTTATTAACGGAAACATTTTAAAGATAACTGTTTTAAAGAAACGCATTTTATGTGAAAATAATACATTTTTGAAGAACACTACCACTTTGAAAAATCAAGTTAGGCTTACATCATAAGTTAAGGTTGCCGCCTGCTCAAGTCGCTGGAAAGGTGAAAGGAATTTAATTGTCGTCCTTAATACGTCACTAATAACATACTGATTTTGCACCCTTGTGCAACCCCTGATTTGGTCACCGCATTGTAAGAATGACGGCCAAAATCAATTTTTTTGGCAAATATCTCGCTTTGGAAGCATATTGCAGCAAATTTTGCACAGAAAAAAATGTCCATGGAATTTTGAACAAAAACCTTCCTTACAAAATTTTTGTTGTATACGCCCTTTTTGGCGCAAGATACTTGTGAATTCACATAGTTTGGTCCCATATTAATTCATAAGCTAGGTATTGCAAAAAAAAAGACACAGGACTTTAGAACTCCTATTTACCAAATAGTACAGTACATTAAATACTATTTGTAATATTGTAGCGTAAAATGTAAATTTATGTGACAGAATGCAACATTTCAGCCGAGCACATACCTTCTAGGTTGAAAAAAAAAACACATATATTGAATGGCCCAGAAGCGTTCTCGTTGTGGACGAGAACGCCACCATCAATAAACAAAAATAATATCCTCCAACATTAAAAAGATCAGGTAGTGGTGTCAATGCTTTATATACAGATGATTTTTTTTGTATTGCGTATGATCACCTCATTAAAACGTAACAAATTATAAGGAGCAAGTATTTTACTTAAAGTTTTCCTTGATTGTCGCTGGGATTTATAGGTGAATGACATTCTTTTGAGTAACAGCTAGGGATCAACTAGAAACACATTTACTCTCATAGTGTCTTCTGAAGCGATGGTTCCTGAGGGTTTACTCTCTTCGTTTCTTTCAACTTGATATTTGTAAACGATTTACCCACAATGTTCGACAGTGATGCCATTCGTACATCATACGCGTGTTGAAGATTAATTTGTTCGTCTACTGTCAATCCTCTGCTTATTAACATTATACGATAAAATACAGGGAATGGTTAATAAGATGAGAATCAATGACACAAAAAAACAAAAATCTTGATTATTTCTTGATATGCGAGACTTTCTTGTACCCACATGCTGTTCCGTTGTGCTGTTGGATATATTGAAAAATTCGCATATTTTTATGTAACTCTTGAACATGTTAGGATATAAAGAGCTCACTTAGTCAAAACCGAGTCATTCATTCCTGTGCCGTTTTTTAAATCCTCCACAACATTGCTCCCATAGAAAATATACACAGGACTTTTTTTTTAATCAACTAGAGAAATGAATGAGTAATGACATACATCAGACAGATCAGGGCTGGAAAGCTGCCAACATTGTATTGACTCCTATCACTAATAATCTTGACGCAGCACCTACAGGCCTTCCCGACATATCGTGTAAATGCCTCAAATAACTAGACAAACACGATATGCAGCTGCAGGAAAGCAGGATTGAAGAACTCAGGTAAATGTGCACATTGTCATGGCTTGTCGAGTTGTCATTCTGGCAATATTCTGGAATAGGAAGACTGCAAATAATCTCACTAAAATCCAGATTAAAGGATTATTCTTATAATTAACATGAAAATATGGCTGTTTTGGTCTATGATTTGGGATCTTTTTTTACAGTAGAAGGTCTTAAATTATGTATGTTTGACTGCAAATACATATTTTGGTAAATACATTTGAATTCTTTACCCTTTAATATTATAAACATTTACTGTACTCTTATCATAGTTACTAGTTGTAAAGTTCCATGTTTATTTTCTTGTGTAGTACCTAACATGTGTTGTATATTGAAGTGGGACAAAAATTTTTAAAAAATAATAATACAAGTATTTATCGACAAAACGGTGCATCGTAAAATTTTTTTGAAAATAAGCTTTTTGTCCAAAATTGCATGAAGATTTTATTTTTCTTGCTTTAAATTTTCTGTAAAAAGTGGTTACAAAGAGAGATATTTGCAAAATTTACTTATTTTGGCTGGCATTTTTTCAATATGCCGAGCAAGTCCGGGGTTGCGGGTTGCACAAGTTTGCAAAATCAGTACGTGATTATTAAAATGTTACGGAATACAATAAAAATTAAATCTAGATTTTCTAGAAAATTTACCTTACTATAGTCTTACAGCTTCCTTGTTGACTGGCCTAAAATATAACCACTGAGAAGTAAGTTTGTAAATATTGATACCACTCACAAACTGGGCTTCTGCACACTGGATAGACAGATTTATGAACACAGACGTATTGAACGCTGTTGAGGGTTGTACGAGGGAGTACGGAGCAACGCCGAAATGTACGGATGGGATAAACAGGAGTTCTTTGAGAAAAACCGCCTGCCAGGCGCAATATACACCACGTTCACTACATACGAATATCGGGTGCGACCCCAACGGGAGTGAACTAGGATCGTCACAGTCGGAGGCAAGTGGTTTGCCCACTACACCGCCTTGGCCCTCCAAAGTACACATATAGGTCGTTCATGATAAAGTGACGACTAAAAATTTAACCTTAGAAAAATTTCACTAGCCGTTATTGCACGTAATTCAACATTAACTGTTGTTTTCTTACTGTTTGTGTGGTTGGTAACAAAGTTACGCAATATAGTCCCGTGTGTTTTCTATTTATATACAGCAATTCAGAAACAAAGCCAATCGAAATATACGTAATATTACTTTATGTGATTACTACACATTTTTTTACTAAACTATATCGATTCAAACTGACATGACAAATTTATCTTACATGCGCAAACGTCAAGAGCTGTGTCAAGAGAGGTTATAAATTTCCCGTCGTTTGCCGTTACGCGCGGAAAGATACGAATTGGCTGGAAATTGAACTTTAGGAGGGCTTTTTTGAGTGCTCACTTTATCCCGAACCGCCTACATTTACATACTCGTGTAAGGACTACGTGTTTCTAAACTCGGTTAGTTTAGTGGGTTGGCAACAACAATGCCATTTTGCCGCTTGATGAAACAGTACGTGGAATAATTAAGGATGCTGTGGTTCGCGCTGCGGCAGAAGAAGCCCCGCCAATGGTAATATCCCAGAGAGCAGGAGTGTAAGCTCAAATGAAGCATGTTGGTGTACGTATATATGTATAGAAGAGACAGGGGGAGTTGTGAGGATATGAGAACGTAGCTCCCAACGGTTTCTGTTTGTTTGTTTCGTTAACGGCCTGGTCGGACCCCGAGTTCATAATTAAGTTACACCCAAACTTTTCACACCCGCTTTAATTTTGCGTGTCTCGCCCTGGGATCCGACTTGGCTTGGTTTATCGCGGAGCCCATACGACGAACCAAAATTCGTGTTTCATGTAAGTAAGACCTTTTACGATCTAACTGGATTAGAGATGTTGTGTCCGATTCTTTTTCTCTTCCCCACAAAATCAGCAAGTATAGTTCATAATTACTCAGCTACACAACAGCTCTTTCGAGTCAGTATAAGTTGGCTATGATTAGCTAGTATACGATGAACATTTGTAAACAATGTTTGCAAAAATTAACTAGGTTTTCTCGGTAACGAGATCTGGTTTATTTAGTTTCTAGTGGTTAGCATAGTTTTTTTTCAGTCCCCTGAAAGTGGTTCAGGGTATAGTGATGGCGGTAATTAAAATAGGTCTAAAATTGGGACACTGTTTTAACAGCTGTAAGTTTTTTTACGGCAGCAAGCAGAAGCAGAATTTATGAAATTTATTTTATTTACCAAAACACGTGTTATTATGTATTATTGCACAAATGCATTAAATCTGATACTTTATTCATCATAACATTAGAAAAAAATTAAATTTTGCAATCTTTAGTCCTTTACTGTTACAGTAAACTAATGTGAAATGTTTGCACTATTCCTTGTCGCTTTTTTACTTTATACAGGATGAATTTGTTAAAAATGGCATCCCGAGGACAAACAATGAGGGAATTATTTTGAGTAATAACAATGGAGGAAGGTAAGCGGTGTAAATCCACTAAGCAAGTCTCGTTAAGAATCTTACACGTCATGCATGACAGTATTTCAGGTTGCCTACCTCCCAAGCATCTACAATTCCAAGTACAACTGAACATGTGATTCTGTGGAGACATAATTAGGACTTACTCTCAAAGCAACGTGTTTTATTAATTTTTGTATGTTGATTACGATTACGCCATGTACAGTCGCTATGACGGACGATAACAAAGCTCTAAGCAATAAAGGATAGCCGACCCTTTTGTACTGAATGATGGGGCATACTTTTTGTAACATTATGTTCTGTGGTTACTTAACTTCACTTTATTCACCTGTACATGAAACTACGTTACTTTATGACATTTTCTTGTCATTGTAACGTGCATTTTCACGTTTTAAATATCCACCTTTGAGGCTGTCGACAACACAAGGCTCAATGTAGCAATCATATAGGGTAGCGTATCCTAGCGATTCATACACACACGTTGACTTTTGTGAAAAATTGTATATATATAACATAAATAATCACCGCCAAAGAATTAAGATATCTCACCAGGTGTATGAGATAATGAGATATCGAGGATGTCGGGAAAATATATTTTATTCCTTTTCACCCCTTAGTGAGAGCTTTCGCCTGAAGGGGAAGCCTTCCTTAAATTTTTATGCATGAAATGGAAAATATACTCTTCTGCCGCTAATATGTGTGGAAATAATATCACAGCAGTTAACGGTCGTCTCACCTTACTTGGGAGTCTAACCCAAAACCTCCTACCAGTGTTCCAAGCAACTACGCCAAGATATATCATCAGAATTGTTAAGAAATTAAATGTGTACATACACGCCTATGTCCGAAGGGGAGTAAATATCTACAGGACTGCAATTAGTAGTATTGTTTAAATTATTTATCGTTGGTCGTATCTGTACTTCGGTATTTCTGCAACATTTTATATCCTTCCACCCCCGAAAATGTCGTGTTTCGAATAGTTATGAAATATTTTTTAGGCATCTACACATACCTCATTCTTATTCAAAAAAATTCACGACACCTCAAAACGTCTAAGAGATACAGTGGGTCAATTGTAACCACTTTACAATTTTAAAATGCCCTTAGAGATTAAATGTAAAAAAAAAAATCCTGAAACAACATCTTACGGATACGCGTTAACTTATTTCCGAAAAAAAAAATTTCCTCAATATTTCAAAAGGTTTGAGAGATATTTTTGTATCTTTTTACCCCGGAAATTTTCGAATTTCGAAAAATTAGGTAAAATCTATGTTTTAGTATGCGTTATTATGAAGCGAAAATCACTTCGATATCTCAGGGAGTTTTTAGCGCTACCTAGAATTAATTGAAAACACATTTCACTCATTTTCGCCCCTTGGTTATTTAATTTAGAAAAAAATATTTCTTAACGTATTCCTACGGTGTAAGGGGAAGCGACACTAAAATCTTTCATTACTATAGTCCCAGCAGTTTGGGCTATGCGTTGATGAGTGAGTGTGTGGTGCATTTCATGCATATATATATATATATATATATATATATATATATATATATATATATATATATATATATATATATATATATATATATATATATATATATATATATATATATATATATATATATACACATACATATAAAGTGGAGAAGTGTATTAGCAGGGCTTGTCTTTACTTAACTGTTAGAAGCGTAGACATTGTTTGTGTTTGTTTGCATGTACTATAATTTTTATTGTACTTGAATCATACCGATAAGTTACTTTCTTTTGTGCATAACATAACATACTTATTTTCAATTTAAATTAAAAATTTTCGAATAAAAATATATTTTCAAATCTTTCAGCTAAATATTTATTTACGTTTGAAATATTTATCGTTTCTATAAACTCATTAATTTTTAAAAGTGTGAATGTGCTGTTATTATGATATTATCCATTCTATAGTATTTAAAAGAATTATGCTTATACTATTTTAAAATCAAAGACTTCAACAAATAAAAAACGCCAGGTATCTCGAAAATGAGACAAACGTTCTAGAAATATCATAAAGAATAATTTGCTCTTAATAATCTAAAATTTGGTATACAAAATACAGCTGCACGTTTACGATCAAATATTTATTTTTATTGTAGGCAAGTCTTAAGTAAGTTAGAGTAACACAATTTATACAATTGTAATCAGGCTGGAAAGCTTAGATTTTAGTGTCAACTGTTCAAGTATGTGCAGTGTTATTTAAGTGGCAAATCATCACTCAAATTATTTCTAATGATCTATACCATTTATACTAAGTGTGAAATGTCCAAATGTTTTGCCAGTTAATTTACGGCGATGCTGAAAACAAACTTCTGTTTACTATAAATTCGATGTTGGGAACTCTGAATAATTTGGAGACCTGCAAGAAATAAGTCAATGAACTTCGTCATAGTACGGCTGTTTTACTCACCGGAGCTAATCAAGTGAAAACTAAAACTAACATGGGGCTATGGAATCCTGTCGGCACGCCGTGTTCGTTACACACGTTGCAATGCAAGCCCGCATGTTCAGCAAATGTCATCTTATATGTAAAGGAATGAAAATTTCATTTGATTGTTTGTTGACAGACTTAAGACTCCATGTATCTGTACATACTACTGCAAGATATAGGGCCATGAACTTTTCGCGAAAATAATTTTGCCCCAGTTTGTTTGAGTGACTTACGTGCACATCTTCAGTTCTGTTTCATGGTTATTGGCAGTGTGTCTTTGTGAAGTGGCGTCTCTCATTTGACTGTGCGAGTCACAAGATTACTGCAACAACACACTTATAGGTCGTGAAGCCTAGGAAAGGTTTAGAGAGAGTGACGAAGCTGATGAAAAATGGTATCTACTGCGCAGCTACACGCCCCACGTTTCCCCTCTCAGCCAGTAAGAGGGGAAATGACGGATCCCTGAGTGTGGGATGAGCAGCTACAACCAATCAGCAGCTGCGGACACGCACGCTGGTTAGGGGAAGAAGGAAGGGGAAACTTGTCCTCTGCGCGTCGCCAGGACCGTTCCTAGCTCGCGTGACCTGCATGTGATATACAGGTACTAAGACACGGGAGAGTTAAGTCATCCTCTCTCTGACTATGATGTACAACTGCAGATGTGCACGTACTGCACTGAAACAAACTTGGTCAAAATTTTTTCGCGAAAAATGCATGGTCCAACAACATGTGAATAAATTGCTCACCAGTCTTTGTAGGGTGATGTTTGTTTGTTGTACGTGTGATTGGTAGAGCCACGATTTTATGGCGAAAAGGTTTTTGCACCGTTTGGTTTCAAAGCCTCATGTTCACATCCGCAACTCTGTTTCATGGTTAGTGAATGGACGTTTTAACTGTCACTTGTCTTGCGGTTCTACCGACAAACCACAGACGTATTGCGTCACAATAGCCTCATTGTTATTGGTGCAGTCAAATGAGGCGTCGTGTCTGAGCAAAGACGCGCTGCCAATAGCCGTGACGCAGAGCTGCCGAGGTGCACCCGAGATACTGAAACAACATGTTGCAAAAATCTTTTCGCGACAAAATCGTGGCTCTAGTGATTGGTCACCCCACAAATGAACTTCTAGTTATTGGCTCATAGTGTTCTCTGTTACAATAAAGCACGATCTAGGCCAGTGAAATACATCGAGTAAGCGAATATCATCTTGTAGCCTGGTCTGTTTTCAAAAAATAAAGCGAAATTTGTAATTCACCACTTATTAGTAGAAACGGGAAAAATTCGCTGGTTCACTGACCTGTAGGCTAGCCTGCAAGAGTATTTGTGTACTGAAGCAGACAGCAGATGCTCATTGGCTGCTTGCGGCGCCTGTTAAAGTGACATAGGTGTGTATTAGTTACATTTACATTATTGGCTCAGAGACATCCAGGAGATGTCAAATAACTCAAAGGTCAATTGCGAAAGTGACACAAACTTACAGTCGATGGAATTATAGCGTGTACCCAAATCAAACGCGAATTTTTTAGGTCTCTACTTATATGGCACTGGAATACTAAAACGGTCTTGGTTTGATTAAATTTACCACAATGAAGACTTGTTTTTCATAATCCTTTTCAGATAATAGAGTTTAATTTTAAAGTAACCAAATATGACCTTAATTTCTTTTGCTACGTACGTCAATAGTCTGAAGTTTGCGGTTTCTCACCCCCTCCCCTTCTCCACCAAAAAAAAAAAAATCTAGACAGCACTTTTTGCAAACTTATTGAGCGAAAATGTTTCTTGTGTGAATTATTATTCCTAGATCTATATCTGACTTCAAAACGTCGTAAACACGTGTTCGGTTAACAAAATCTGTAGGGTTGTGGATTTTAGTTTTTTTTTTTTTTTGTATTGACTTCCAGAAACTAAAAATTTCAATTCAAGTTTTTCCCTGAAAGCAAAGTATTAATGAAGGTATAATACTTAGGAACAACTGTCTAGTTTTCTTGTCTGCACTTGATAGATTGTTCCTACGACAATCTTTTCTGGAAAGGAAACAATATTATCTGTAAAAGGAATATATTCGCATTTTTTTACAGAACAGATTGTGACTATTACAAAATTACAGGAAGGTGAAAATTTTGTTGATGTTTTGTCATTTTAAATACAAACTCTTCATAAATGGATTTAAATATCAACAATTTAATTTCACAATATCCACACATATTTTTTAAATAAAAAAAAAACTTTAAATAATTACAATATAATATTGACTTTCGATATATCTATATGTAAAATTACTTTGTAATAGATACTTCTACAGGATAAATCGTTGTAGTAACAATCCAGATAGTACAGACACCAAAATAGATTGTTGTCTCTATTTTAACAGAAGTATGGTACATACGATACTTTTATTTCAGTGTACTCCCAACACTTAGCTGCTGCAGTAGATGAAGTAGCTGGAGCATTCGCATCTCTTCATAGCAATTCTGGTTCGATTTCTGGTGAGATCGGTCCCACTATGTTTTCACATGTGGTAAACCTGGCGGACGTTAGTTGGCAGACTTTCTTGATGCGCTCCAGCTTTCCCTGTGCTTCATTCAACTTCTTCCTCCGGTAGGTGCCTAAATGAGTTAACACAGTTAGAAAATTAAGTATTTAGGTTTAATCAGTAAAATTAAGAATTTTTTCCATCACAATGGTTTAAACCGAAGCGCACACAGTCGAACGAACAATTACTGTTAATTGCTTAAAGGAGAAGTTTCCTTAAAATCGTGTTTTAAAATAAATTTCTCCATAATATTTGCGCTATTTTAATTATTCAATCAAATCTAAGTAGGAAATAGAGATTTTGTAAACAGTTATTTAAGGAAAATATTTGTTTACATATATTTACTGTTTTAATCTGTGTAATCATAATATGAGGTAAACTAATAACTAATATAGTTTTGAGTCACACATTCATCTTGCTTAAACCTACAAAGTACGCATCAATGTGTAGGAATTTTAAGGAAAAGAGATGTGATTTGTTGGGACAGGAAAATTTCGTGAATCCAATGACCTGCTTATTTGAATCCACTATGCGCTATGCGTACTCAAGCCCCGTATATTCGTTCCTTGTTTGTTGTTCCAGCGCGTAGTAGCTAATGGTCGTAGTTAGAGTATGCACAGAACACTGCATTGTAACACGCAGATCACTGAATTAGCGAAATTCTTCTGTCCCTAGTAATTTGCCATGTACTTAAGGTACTTAATTGTAAATACTAGAGTTTCGTTTACGTGTCTCGCAACGATAATTTACTCATTTTCTTTTAGTAAAGACTATTAACCATAGCTTTCGATATATTGAATGAACCCGATAAACAATAATCAAAGTCTCTTCCTTTTGAATTAACTTAGGCAGTTAATTCCCTGTTGTGTTCATTCAATTTTCTAGTGACCGCTGCTTCCCACCAAGTCGATCCTGGTTCGACAGCCGGCGAGGTCAGTCATCGGATTTTCGCATGTCTGAATCGCGCCAAACCATGTCGCTAGCCGGCGGGTTTTCTCGGGGATCTCCCGTCCCCCCTTCTCATTCCGACGCTTCTCCATAGTAGAATATCATTTAATGTCATCCCTCGGGGTACGCATGTTGCCTAAAATCTGCATTCGTGGTGCGATTCCACGTTCCTCGTGTATCCTCCTCATACGATATTTCGTTCATGGAACTGCAATGTGTGTCGTATCCCACAATACTGGACTCTCGCTGAAAACCTTTTTAAATACATTGTAGGAGAAAAATCATTCTGATATGTATCAAAGTAAACCCAGATTAGTCGTTTGGGGGAGGGGGAAGTGGAATTATGACATTTTTACTGAAAGCATTAAAATATACATCATGCCTTTATACAGCGAAAAGCTAACATCAATTAAAACGAGGGTTACGACATATTGTTGTGTCATGGACGATTTATTTCGTTGCTCCCTTCACTCGATCAGAGATTAAAAAGTAATACAGACGTGAAATGACGTGGCGGTTCATTTGATACTGTTGGCTGCCCGAGGCTATTGATACCAACCGCGTGTGTGTTTTGGCTCTTGCATGTTGCGGCAGGTTTCCTATTGCTTTGGCTGCCGGCTTGCAAGGCGACCGCCTTACGCTGATTGGCCAGCGAAGCCATTTTACTGGCGCGTGTGACCGAGTTCGCCGTACTACGGCCGGTGATTTCATTTCTGTATTCCTAAATATTCTGTGACACGAGTTAGGGAACGTTACGAATATATATATATATTTTTTTTTACGGAAGACGAATCACACACCGGGTTTGGAGGGTTGGAACGTGCTGAACGTCCCGATTGCTGTTTAGAGCGGATTGATGTGTATTATCCCAGGTAACCGAGGTGAACTCTCCCGAGTTCGCTTCGTCATTTCGCCGTCTATTTCCGGTACACTTCCCTCGCATTCAGCTGAGTCGCCCCCCCCCCTCCTTACCCCGTTATCGGAGCGAAGTCCTATATCACGGCAGCGGCTGCCATTAGCGATAACGACCGCATTTCATTCACGTCGAGAAGCTTCTGACGAATCATCTCATCGCATATATCCGTACTCGGATGCGGATGTATATTTTTTATCGTTTGCAGTATAAACCGGCGATACGATGCTAAGAGAAGCCAACAGAGGTTGATACTGAACCGAGAAGATTCAAGCGCCTGCGAATTTTACACACATACATGATACAAAATTTTTTTTGTACAAAAAATTCCAATCTCAAAATGCCATACGTACAGTCGCTATTTTGTGGCGGAAATACTTATGTTCTGTTTGGTTTCAATGTCTGATATTCACATCTGCAACTGTGCTTCGTAATAAGTAATTTTATGTTTTCAGCTCTCACTTGTTTAAATATACTTACTGGATCACAATAGCATTATTCTGATTGATGTAGTAAAATGAGAAATGTATCTGAACAAAGATACGTTACCAATTACCATGAAGTACATCTGCAGATGTACTCGTAAGACATTAAAATCAAATGGTGCAACATATTTTTGCGACAGACTGTGGCTGTAGCCATGCATGATGCAAACAAGGATAATTTTTCGGCTGTGCTGTACTCATAAGAAGAATTAAAAGCTTTTCTTTGTCCATATTTGGCAAAACTTGGTTGGATGCAGTGCAAGAATATTAACATTATCACACATAATTAGAAGAACATTCCAAACAGTAATAGAGCATCGAATGAGATTAAATAAATTAAATTCGACTGTCTGTTAGGTTAGCAAGGACGTTAACAGCGACACATACGTCCTTTAGAGAGAGAAAAAAACCACTCGACATAAAAATACGTAGACGAGAACGATGATCTAACGAACTGTTACAATTACCAAGAACCTCGCCTGGAGGAAGGGCTAGCGACGACGGCAGTGCAATCAGATCAGTAGCTGCTCAAGACAAGGGCCTCAGCGATTCTCCCCACCGTCACTGAAGTGTGTCAATATAATGTAATGTATCGGGGGAATCGGGGTCTGTCTCCTTCAAGCCTTCCAGCCGTCACCACCTCGCCAGGGTGGTCCTGGGTCGAGACCCACGACGTGCCGCCGTCCGTCGATAGCCGACACTATCATCATCAGCCTCCGGCATCATGCTAACGGTGAGGTCTAATGTGTCCAAAGGGTCACCCATCATAGAGTAGAACAAGTAATTATTTAAACAGCCGCTCCCCTCCAACCTAAATTTATGTAGTATAACCGTGTAGTATTTTGTAACTAACTTGTGTAGAGTAAAGCCACATAATTATAATTACATTAACATAATTAATTTAACAGTAACCCTCGCCCTTAACTTAACCTCTTAAATAGTTTCAGTATAGAGTGCCCACCTCTGGTTACAGCCACCCAACACGATAAAATAATGTGTAAAACCTAGTAAAATAACAGTTTTACAACAGAACGCTACTCACTTCACAGCTAGTGTGACAGGTGAACGTGTAAATAATTACGCTCTCCAGAAAAACTGGCTGATTACAAACATTTCTTGGAGCACCTGGTGATTTCTGTGTAGAAAAGTGCAATAAATACACAGTGAACAGACAATTAAGAGCGTCGCCTACTTTGAGCGGCTTTGCGCGTTAGAAGCCGGTAACGAAGGAGATACAGGATGAGTCGGGAGGAAAGGTACATGCTTTGATGGGTGATAGTACTGGTGATTCTGAACAGAATGTTTCTAATGAACACATGCCTATTTCTTAACCGTTTCAGGGAAACCGAATGAAAACAACAAGGAACGGGAAATGTACAGGTGAAGGTAAATCACGATACTGCTATCGTATGTTTTGTTTAATTGTGTAAATTTCCTCACAAAACATGTTCAGACACTCCACCACCAACTCCAACGCATTTTGCTGCCATAGGAGAAACCTTAAACAAACATTATGTCGGCATGCTCTAATGAGCTCAGATCAGCAACACAGCAGCTGTCTATCAGAGCAGCAAAATGCATTTAAGTTGGCGATGGAGTGTTTGAACATGTTTTGTGAGGAAATGTACACAATTAAACAAAACATACGGTAGCAGTATCGTTTTTTACCGTCACCTGCACATTTCCCGTTCCTTGTTGTTTGCATTAGGTTTCTCTGAAACGGTAAAGAAAAGGACAAATGTTTATAAGAAACATTTTGTTCAGAATAACCGGTACTATTACCCGTCAAAACATGTACCTTTCCTCCCAACTCATCTTGTATATGGGTGACTTTGAAGCGAGCATCTAATGCCCGCATCGTCAGAACGAGCCATGCGCTGAACTAACGTCCAAGCGGCAGCGGTTAGCCCAGTGCCTAGAGAACTCTCCTCCGAACAATGCGACCGGAGTTCGATTCTCGGCGGGGTCCGTCCCCGGATTTTATCATGTGGGAATCGTAACGGACAATGTCACTGATCGGCGGGTTTTCTTGGGGATCTCCAGTTTTCCCCGTCCCCTCATCCCGGCGCGCACCATACATCATGCCACCCTCGCCAGCGCTGACCGAAATCTCTTCACTCTTCATTCATTGTAGTTGATTCTTAAGCGATACATAGATAATTGTATGGAAGTTCCATAAATTGTGGAATACTTTCATAGTACTTATCAGAGAGAAAACGCATTTGACGTATCAGTTCACGATCACTTATATACCTCTTCCACTTTCAGTGTAGTTGCAAATGTGTCTGATTTTCTACAGAGTAAAACAATTTTTGTTAATTTACACGCTTATGTAAAGGAGCGTTAAGAAAGTAGGTATACCAAAATAGTTTCCTGTACATCAGTAATAGCTTTCCTATACATTTTTCGAAATAGTTAAATGTATGCTGATGTTACCAGACTTGTAAATTAACAATTATGATCATTTAGACTATTTACAAGCTAAATGATGGCAAATGTCGCATACAGTGTATAGATTAATAGCTTCTGTTTCTATTCGGGAAGTTTTTTTTAGTGTAGCTAGTTAAAGCGTCTAACGTAATAAAACTGGTTTAAAACCGAGCCGCTATAATTCCGCTAATCATAAATTATCTAATGTATTAGTTGCATTTTTATAAGAACTATTTTGGCTTGTTTCCGTCTGTATAAATTAAGCAGACCTACGGCTACAACAATTACTTCTTTGTCACTGTTTCGAATAACTTCTGTTGATTTTGGCAATTTGGTGACGATATTATGTATACATGTTCTAATGTGTGTCACAATGAAAGGTAGATTTTTATATAGATATATTGGAATGTGCATCATGAATTCATTTCAGAACCAAAACTTCGGACTGACGTTGTATGTATCAATAAGGGCAACGTATAAAAAGTAATGTCACTAAGAACTGTTAAAAATTATGTAAATTAAGTGTAGGGGTGGAGTTTGGCATACAGGCCGGTTAAAAAAAAAAAAAAAAAAAAAAAGGGCAGGCTAGACTCAATCACAAGTACATTTATCTAACAATTGTATTTGGGTGCTAACGGGCGTCACTTATTTGACTACGCATGTCAGAATAAGGCGACTGCACACATCTGTGATTTGTGGGTAGAACGCCGAGACGCCGAGAGCACAGAATATTTAGGAATACATGAGTGAAATAGCCGGTAGGACAGAGAACTCAGGCACACACGCCAGCAAAGTGGCTTCCCTGGCCAGCAACATGGCGGAGACGCTTACCGCCAATCAGCGTAAGGTGACTGCCCTGCTAGCTTAAAGAAAGAAACTGTACACATAATTTTTGAATGTTCATCGAGGGTACGAAAAATGCTGATAGAAAATGAAAGACCCTATGTGGCACTCATGAGGTGTCGATTAAAGGATTTTGTAGATCCTCTGAGATGCTACAAATGTCCAAGGTATGGGCACTTGGCAGGTAAATGTCAAGGAAAGGAAGTGTGTTCCAATTGCGGAAATGAGGTACATGGATTTAAAGGATGCAAAGCTGAAATTCAGTGTGCTAACTGTAAGGGTGAAAAACGAGAATGCTCATACAGGGCAGATTCAAGGGAATGCCCAGCATATCTAAGAGCATATGAAATGGAACTTCAGCGAACAGACTATTGCTGTTAAACCTCTGAAAATAGCCCAGCTGAACATGCAAAGATCCGTAGTGGTTGCACACGAAATGGTTGAACTTGCAAATCAGTTTAATCTGGATATACTTCTCTTCCAGGAACCATATGTGCTAAGAGGCTAAGTTATGGGACTACCTGGTCAGGTCATGCAAGCTGGAGATACACCTAAAGCAGGTATCTGGATAAGAAGCTCCTTAGCAGTTATAATGCTAAGTCACTTATCGGATGAACATCACGTCATGGCATCTTTACAGGTGGGAAATAAGCAAATATATCTAGTGTCATCTTATTTCCAGTTCTCCGATAATATAAAAACTCATCTAAGGAGATGGGAAAATATCTTGCATAAACTGGGACATACATCAAATATCATTGCAAGTGAT
The DNA here is from genome assembly GCA_003012365.1 of Medauroidea extradentata. Classification (NCBI taxonomy): domain Eukaryota; kingdom Metazoa; phylum Arthropoda; class Insecta; order Phasmatodea; family Phasmatidae; genus Medauroidea; species Medauroidea extradentata. The sequence continues at coordinate 66,821 of PNEQ01103716.1, read as the reverse complement.
GTTAATGCCAAATCTGAATTATGGCACTCTCCGATCACAGATGAAAAAGACCAGGTAGTCAATGAATTTGTGCTATTGAACAACTTAAGGATATGCAATGCCCCTGGACAAATGGCAACATATGTCTCCCCAGCCACCGATACAGAGACATACCTGGATGTAACGCTAACTACAGCTGATGTGGCAGACTTGGTCAATGACTGGGAAGTCGTAGATGATACTTCAAGTGATCACAGACTAATACTGTATTGTATTAAAAATGTGTGTGCAACTGTGGATCAAGATGACATGTACCCTCAACCGAGGTACTTCCATGACGATGTCAAATGGATATCTTTTGACAAAACACTGGTGAGGGAAGTGAGAAGAGTTAACAAGTAAAGAACCAGCTATCAAAGTTGAACAGATATCGAGTGCTATTACAAGAACCTGTGATATGCACATGATGAAGGCAACACGTAGAAAATAAGTGAATAGATGGTGGGATAGACAGCTGGAGATTACACGATGCAGAGTGAGATGGCTCAGGAGGCAGTTTAAGAAAGAAAAGGAAATAGACGCTGAGTGAGACGGCTCAGGAGGCAGTTTAAGAAAGAAAAGGAAATATAACGCAGACAACAACTAGCTACTGAATATAATACTGGAAACCAAGCCTACAAGAATCTCGTGTGCACAAAACGAAAAGAGGCATGGCGGGTTCTACTGGAGACACAAGGGAACGATGACGCATGGGGAACTATCTACAGTATAATTGCCGGTAAAGTTAAGACTCCTCAAATACTCCAGAGTCTAACTGTAGAAGGAGCTGAGAATAACAACAGCATAGTGGACAACGTAGACAAACTGATGAAGGCATTATTACCTCCGGAAGAGGAAGCTAACGAGGATGAATCTCATGTGCAGAAAAGACAAAGTATGTCAATTTTACCAAACACAGGAAATGTTGCACAATTTACCAAAACTGAACTGCTGGAAGTGGTAAACAGCTTAAAGAAAAAGAAGGCACCAGGCTGGGATAACATCACATCAGAAATATTACACAGATGCATAGGAAGAATTGAAGATAAACTCTTAAAGTAGTATAACATGTTGTTATACGAAGGAAAATTCCCTCACCAGTGGAAATCGGGAATACTGAGAATACTTTATAAAGGGAATGGCAAAGATCCAAAGTTGCCTAAGTTTTACAGGCCACTCACCCTTCTACCACTGCTGGGAAAATGTTTCGAGAAACTGATAAACAGAAGAATGATGGAACATCTGCATCAAGACGAAGGGTTGTCTCCAAGACAGTATGGGTTTCTTAGAGGAAGAGGCATCGAAATGGCACTAATGGAAGTAACAAACACCATCAAAGGTGCGAAAGAACCATATGTGATGGCAATCTTTCTAGACATAACAGAAGCATTTGATAATGCATAGTGGCCTGAGGTGATGTGGCAGCTCAAGATGAAACAGTGTCCCCAGAATATTTATAAAGTAATCCTCGATTACTTAGATAACAGATCATGCACGTACATTACAGGAGACATCTCTAGAACCAGACACCTTACAAAGGGATGTCCACAAGGATCTGCACTAGGTCCAATATTGTGGAATGTACTATTCAATGAAGTAGTTTGTCATGGAGTTACCTGCTGGCTGCTCAATGTTTGAGTACACAGATGACAGACTTCTATTAGTCACAGGGTACTCAAGAAGAGAACTGGAGGAGAAATGTGACATCGCTTTGAAGAAAATAGAGAAATGGGCACAATCTACCAATTTAACTTTTTCGGTAGAATAGACTGCATGTATGACATTTCGCGGCAGTTTCCAAAAGCGATGGCCACTAGTACGTTTCCAGAGAAGGCCCCTGAAATTCGTAAAATCATGTTAGTACCTCGGAGTTATGTTGGACACAACACTGTACTTCCTTGACCATATAAAGTATGTAAGTGACAAAGTCATTGTCCTACTAACGAAAACGAGAGCTTTAGCACCTTCTGGTCGAGGTCTGAAATTTCAGACATTAAGAACTCTGTATGAGGGAGTTTTTGTCTCCATAATGACATGTGGTGCAGCAGTATGGTATGACAAGGCATTACTAACATACCAGAAATGCCAGCTCATCAAGGCACAAAGAAGCGCTGTTACTGTTCACGAAAGCATATAGGACAACGACAAATGAAGCATTGCCCGTGCTGGCTGGGGTCATCCCAATAGACTTGCTCGTAGTGGAAAGAAGCACACTGAAGCAACAAATGGTTGGCAGAACACCTACTGATTTGGACAAACGACTGGCGAGGCTGAGCACTTTGGCTGATTGCAAACAAGATGGGACAACAGTACCAAAGGCAGGGAGCTTTATTCGGTATTCCCCGATGTAACTGACAGAATGAAACTTAAATGGCTTAACATAACCCATGAACTGTCGCAGATACTAACAGGTCATGGGAATTTCAAGGCAAAACTTTATGCGATTGGGAGTGTAAACTCACCTAACTGTGCCTTATGCGACGTTCCAGATACAGTTCAACATGTATTATGGGAATGCCAAAAAATAGAGGATATTAGGGAATATGTTACTAACCAGCTACGAGTACTCGGTCTCAGGACAGTGGATCGCCACACAGCACTGCAACAGAGGACGACAGCCCCAATAATCTACCAGATGCCAAATTATATCTATATTCGTTTACAAGAGTTTGATACCTGGCTGGAGGACCAGGAAAATCTTGACGATCAAGATGACTAAAAATCCTTCTGAATCAGAAGCAATGGAAGATAGGAGATCGCATTACTGGCCATTCATATTGCAACCTGTCATATTCATCAGGACACGGTTATCAAGAGTCTGAGATCGACTCACAAATCACAGACGAAATCGTCTCAGAAGGGACAGGAAAAAAAATATTATGTACAGGTTCCGTAAGAACTTAAAGAATTGTGAGTTCGATTAAAACAAGGAAAGTCCTGTAAAGATCTGTACAGAAGATGAGTTATGGAATCAAGTTCAAAGAATATATGGACATCTATACTTTGTACTGAAAGAAGGCGAGCAGACAACTACGCCAGAAATAAGGAAACCAGATATTACAGTCAACTGGACAAGACAACCACCACTCACGACTTATGAGCAAGTTGAATGAGAGGAAAGAATAAAAGGCCTAGAAAATCTGTGGCTTTTCGCAGCTGCAATGGAAACTCTCTTGAGGAATGTAGAACGAGGGGAACATATCTTGTTCCCCTTCCCAGAATATGTGGATAGACAAGTGCTAGCTGTCAACAATATACCAAGAGAGATAGAACAACTGAAAGATCTAGTCAAAAACTCCTTGGAAAGAACAGGAGAAGAGTTTGAACTACTAAGAGCAAAAAGAGAGGCAATAAAGACCTATGGGAGGAGAACGTTTGATTGCAGGAAACCTTTCCAAGGTTATCATGATTCTCACCATTAACAGAGGTAAGACGAGTCTGAAGGAAAAGGATCATTACCTCCTCAGATGTATGAGTAAGAATGGGATGACTGCATACCGTCCTTCATATCGATGAATCAGGGAACGGCATTGCTGTTGGAAAGTCCTAAGCGCTATTTAAATTACCCTTCCGTATTGAAGGCCAAAGTCTTCTACTAGCCCATTGCTTGGGCACCATATTTCCGAGAAAGAAAAAAGCGTCAGCTTTTTTAAATGTCTTATGTGCACACCTGCTACTATACTTCATAGTCTGTGATTAGCTGTACCTTACTTTTCCACGCTCGGTGTTCTGCCAGCAAATCATAAACATGTGGTGCCACAGTTACCTTATTTTGATCGGCAAAGTCAGACAAGAGACATCTCTTCACAAATATGCTACGGAGGATAGTTGCAGATGTGCTCGCGGGGAATTGAAACAAGGTAGTGCGAAAATCTTCTCGTAAAAATCAGCCGTCCCTGCCCATTTTATATTTGGTATAACGCCATATTCTGAACTAGATTTTAATTGCTCGTGGGGTCTGCCACTTTGCGCAAAATGAATTGAAGAGTTTACGATTATAGATTATTTTACGAAACTATATATTTTATCCCGAACATGTAGGGACCTGAAAATATCTTACTTTCTTTCAAACGCAAACTTAAAATTCAAATACCTGTAAGTTCATGTCACCATCTTAATTGGTTCTCTATTCATTTGACGAATCCTGGAGGACGCGAAGCCTTTAATTAACCAGAAATTAAATGAAGTCCTAATTACTTTCGCAACGAGACACAGATGTTCGTGGACGCTAGCCTCAGTTTAAGTGAATTTTTTTTTTCCTTTTCGCGAATTATTTTTTTCTACTAAAAAATTCAAAACACATTCCATTCGCAAACTGAAAAGTACTTTCAGGCAGCACACATTCTGTAAATATTATTCGGAAACCTTCATATCATCGTCAAATAGGCCTACATGTTTTTTTTTTCTGTCTACTGCTCAAAATATAATATACAGATATTATTTCGAAACTTTCATTTCATCGTCAAATACGTTTTTTTCAGTCTGCTGTGTTAACATGTAATAACTGGATACAAACTTTAGTGGTATGATGTTGTCTTTGATGAGTAGTCGCATAAAATTAAAATAAATCTCGAACATTCAAGCGAGTCGCGGAACAGAAAGTGTCTTTCGCTTGCAGGCGATGAGAGAGTTGATGTACGTGCTCATCACTACCTCGCTTGCCCGGCCAACCAGAAGTGCGTACAAGCTCTAGAAAGCTCAGCTGAGGAATGGGAGCGTTATCTTTTTCAATCACACTTTCGTATGAACCGGTATTTTTCGCGGATAAGAATATTTTTGCGACAACTTGTTTCAACGACTTACTAGCATATCTTCTGCTCTGCTTCATGACGAGTGATTGGATGCTTTTAACTCTCAGCATCTTGGGAATCTACCGGCAAATCACAGACTTCTGGTGCCGCAGTAACCGTATCCTTATTACCATAGTCAAATGAGTCACGTATCGACATAAAGGCAAGCTGCCAATAACCACAAAGCAGTGTTGCAGATGTGAACGTAAGGCACTAACACAATCTGGTTAAATTTTTTTTTTACTGAAAGTCAGTGGCTTTAGATGCCAATTCCTTTAACGTATGCTATTGACTCATAACTTGTCACAGTGTGTCCAATGAACCACTTGTCACAGTGTGTCCAATGAACCACGAACCAATTGCGGTTGTAAAAGAAATGGACGTACTTTTGAATATAAATCTGGTTTGTAGTAAATTAGTTCCCCGATTTTTTTTCTACTATCTATGAAAAATTTCAGTTATTTTTCTTATGCATATTTAAGAAAGGAAGCAGCATAGGTCTGTGAGAAGAATTTTTTGGCAGGTGTTTTCCTAAGAATTTTCTTTGCAGATTATAATACTTTCACTGCGTGTGTGCGCACTGTGAGCTCCTTGTAAATACGGATCCAGAAATTATGCGAAATTTTTGAAAATATGTTAGGTTTTCAATTCGCTCTATGTTACAGTCCCTTTTACGAATGGGTGATTGCTTGATAAACTCGTCATTGAGGGTGTCGGTGTAGGCCATGAATATTATTTTCTAAATCATAATACAATGCACATTTCATTTATCAACAGATTTTAATTTGTGTATTGTGTATTTACAGTTCAATTTAGTTGTAATTGAACTTCCTTGAATATATTTCTTTATTGTAACTATAAAAATAAAGTATTCAAATTGATATAATTTTTCCGTACGGTAGCTGATGAGTTTGGGTTGCTGACAATGTTCTGAGGTACATGGAATCAAATATGAAATTGGTCTGTAGAAATGATAAAATAGCTTAAAAGTAATTTTTAGTAGAAACTAAGAATTTCGTTACATATCATCAATTAAGCCTAGGAAATTACTGATACTTAAAATCAGAGTATAAATACCTCAAGACATTAAGTATATATTTTGTTTTAATATGACTGTAAAATGACGTCGAACATGTGTTCTGAAGCGGGCGTACTGAAAGCGTCCGTGAATATCTAAAACCCTCGCAAATACCCCATGAATGCAGTTGGAAGTACCAGTTTGGTTGCCAGAGCACGTATCTTGAACCAGGTAACCAAAGCGACCAACCACTCTTCCAAGCCCCGTGCGCTGTATCTAGTTTTATGGTTTTCCATTCACCAATGTCTCTTAATGTCTCTGAACCAGCAGAGACAGTAATCCTGAATTTACAACTGGCCACTCACTGGAACAGCGGTCACTGAACACGTAGCTGAGGACAACATGCAAGTAGTATATTCTGGTCTGTGTCTGTGCTACACTCTTCAAATACCGTTCAATATAATGGGAATAGTTACTTTTTCACGGAACTGTTGCACTTGCGTCGATTGTACCTATAAACGAACAGAAAACATAGTTTATCCTATCATAATAAATCACTGTTAGGACACATCCAACATTAGAAACACTTCCCCAAAAGGGTCAAACATATGTTGAAACGACCTCTTCACACTGCCATAACAAAAAATGTTCTAAACGGATGTATGCAAAACTAAAATATTTTTCTACTGGCAGAATTTACCGTAGTAGAATTATATGGTCACTAGTAAAACGGGTCAAAAGAAAGATGAGTGAGAGTAAGAGAGATTTTGGTCAGTTCTTAAGGTTCCTATCTACCTGCGCTGGAAACGCATTTCAGCGAGATACAAGTAATCATATGGATGAGGCAGTTCAACGCGCACTACGTATGCATGAACATCTACGAAAAGAAAATACATTCCAAATAATGTTTTTATCTGTTTAAAAATTATGATCGCTTATTGGAAACACGATTTTCAAGACTCTCAAAATGGCTAAAAACCTCTTTTTTAAACTGCCGAATCTAGGAAATTTCCAACACGATTCGAAAAACACACTAATAGATAATGCATTACATAGACCGACCGACGTCACTCTTAACGCTCCACATGTTTTGTGCCTCTCATACATAAATGCAGCCTACCTAGCTAAGAACCTTAGCATCGAGGTCTTTAGCGCTGGTGAGGGGTGACGTGAGGTGAGTATGGAACAGAACAGGAATGATATGGCGGGGGGAAACGGGAGATCCCCGAGAAAACTCACCGACCAACGACATCGTCCGGCACACAAAAGAAAGAAAGCACGTTAGTTTAGTACTTGGAGCGTAGAGGTGAGGCGGAATTTAATACACGTGTCGAGGACGCCCTTATGGTTTCTTCACTTCAGAATCTCTAACACACAAAGCAGCTCTGGTCCGGGTGTTGGAGGTGTGCGGGGCTTCGGCCGTTAGCAGATTATTATAAAACTGCTCATCGGACATGAATTATGTATGTTTAGGAATAGCATTTAAATAACGTTACACGTGTGTATAACCATTTCAAGTTCAACACTACTCATTAAAGCACATTTTCAAGCGGCTGGAAGACGGCGAAAATGGGAGTTTAAGCGATCTTTTTTAGGTAGGGAAATCTTAGCACAGAATGTTTTAAAAGGTATATACGTGTACAATACACCTTCGTCTTTCATATAGGTCATATAATAACAGGATCACCTCTGAAGACTCGTACATGGGCGCTGTCAGCGAGAAGACTGCACGCCAATTCAGTTACTTGCACCTAGAGGTTAGGAACAGGTGTGACGCCTGTGCTGTCTCGTCCTTACTGTTTCCGCATTTCTAGGCTTCGAACCCTTAAAATACGATCATTCAGATGACCACCTGGGCGCGGTCTACCGCAATTTTCATCACTATTTTTTATTATTTATTTGTACCAGATATTTTTTCTTATTTTATACAAAAAATGTGACTAAAAAAAACTATTTTTTATTATTTATTTGTACCAGATATTTTTTCTTATTTTATACAAAAAATGTGACTAAATTTGGCTCTTATGAAAATTTTTTATCTCTCATAGTTTTCGCGTAATGGCTTGTTAAATTCATATTTTGCATGTTCCCGTTTCAACGACTACACTAAAACCAACTGATATACCAAACTAACAAAAAAAAATCACAGTGGATAAAGACATCACAGGCTACAATGCCGTGCTAATAAAAGTAAAGAATACAAATTATTTGAGTTAAAAATGCTGATACTGAAAATCAAAAATTAAAAAATACAGTAATTTTTTTTTAAATACAAGTAGTTTTTATTTTTATGAGCACGATACTGTAGCCGAAAATGTCTTTATCCACTGTGATTTTTTAGAGTTTGATATTTCTATGTTTGAAACTCATGGCGTACCTTCCAGAATATATATTTAGTCATGTGGTGTCACCAAGATATCCGTTCAATACCTTATAGTAAGTATGTAGCTAATATTTACTTTTTACTAAAAACAGCTGTGTTAAGGAAAACAGTAACGTAGCAAACATTGTTTACATTTGTCGTTCTGAAATTTCTACGCAATTATACTATGCGATAATATGGTAGTATGTTCGTATGTTCTCCTTAGTTCATATATTCATATGATACCAAAATAACCAAACATAGATGTGATTACTAAGCGATTATTATCATGCCTCTCAATATTATTTCAAATCTCCCGCGCATATTTTACTCAAGTCACGTGACACATGTTGAACACACAATTTCGTACGCAGATGTATAGAGGATACTCCCTCTACCCTATATTTACTCTGAGCTCTCACCAAATATACCCTAGAGAAAATACCGGAGAGCTCTGTTCAAATACTAAGAGCAAGCTTGTGAAAAATAACCTAGCGGTATGAGGTGAAACTAACACATATTTTGATATTATTTTGTACAAATATTGTGTTTTGTTATTGCAGCATACTTTATTTAATGTTAACCACGGTCAAAGAGGAAGAGGTCTTGACACTGCCTATGCTCTCCAGCAAGAGAAAGTGACCTCTTCATGTCGCCGAGCGGGAACCGTCCGGCCGCCAAAACTCGCGCCCTACTGCGCAGCTACTTATGACGTCACGTGAGTTGCACGGGACACAAATCTAGCACAAGTGAGTACACGTCTGACATCGCGCGCGTACACAAGCCAGTAGGATACACGTCCAGTGTGTACTAGCCTGGGCCCACGCGGCCGCAAATACTCTTCAACTTAACTCTTCATCAATCGAAAATTATTCATTCAAATGACTAGAAAGTTTTTTGCTACGTATTAATGTAGTGTTCTGCCAAAGAATAAATCTGGTAGTTTTCTTTACGTAAATTATTTTATATTAAAAATAATATTTTAACAATGTACTGTTAACTACTGACAGACAACTGAAGGGAAAATTACATTAAGCGAGAAACTTTTTGATTTTTCGAGATAGGTGGGTGGTACCCGCGGAAGAGGAAACTCTAATTTTTATTCCCTCTTCGAAGAGTTGCGAGATGCGCTATAATTTTAGTGGCAGGTAGAAGACAGAACTGTCAGACGCGCGCGTTCGAGATCAGTGATCCTATCTGAACTTCTTCCTCGATTTATCTGCACTACATTTTCTATAAAAATTTTAGTTTTATAGCATAACTTTTTTTCATTTCAGCTTGTTAATTATATTTTTTATATTTAATGTTCACTGTCTTTATCTTAGAATATTTATGTAGTAATCAAATTACAATTATAATGTCCCCATTAAAATTTTCTATTTTTTGTCCCAATAACACAGATCATGCAAAAATTGTCAAATATGATCGGGAGAGTTATAAAAAGCACATGAACCGTAATTTCAAGTACATACACTGTTTGTTCCAAGTAGCGTGATTTTTTTCAATATTATAGCTATAGCTTATGTTGTTCACGGAAAAGAACCGTAAAGGGACTGTAAAATTAATAGTACTACATTAGTGAAATAGACATATGTAAATACTGTTTTGCTGGAGATAACTATTTATACTGTCGTCATATTTTGTTCCTATCTCTTGGAATAGTATACTAAACGCACATATAATTTACATGTGATTAATAGAAAATAAAATAATAGGAGTAACATGGAAATCTTCGTTTCATGTAAGTACATACGTTTTTTTTTTTTTTTTTTTTTTTTACAAATAAGATAACTTCGATTTCGGTATCATTTGTTGTTAGTTTCGTGTGTTACATTACCAATACTGGCGAAAAAAAAATTCATCTGCTTCCACAACAGTTTTCGAGACATAAATTCCGATATACTCAAATATATTTACTATATCTTATTATTAAATTTATTCTTGGGGTTAATTTTTAAATAGTAGTACCATAAGTATTACAGAGCATATAAAAAACAGTGCTAATTACATCCTGATGTAAATGCAAGTTTGACTCACAATAGCACACGGTTAATTCGAATAAAGAACTTTAAGAAGAATTTAGTCTCAGCCTTAACTAAGAAACCCTTTTCATTAATTAATTACACCAGAAAAATTCGTTTCCTTGATTATAAGAAAAAAAAAACGGCCGTATTTGTATTTTCTTCATGAGATAGCGATATTTAGTTTATTTGAATTCGTGCATGATGAAGAATTTTATTTTTAGACATTTTTATTGCATTTAATATAAAATTAGCGGAAATATTAAAAGGTAAATAGCTAGACAGAATTTAATACTATACAAACGCAATCCCAACTCGAATTTTGTATATATCCCTTCCGAAAACCTGATCCGTAAAATAAAATCAAAGTATAATGTGATATATAATTTGACAATATGACTGCATTTTCATCATATCGTATCCACAGCTTCATCTGGTCTCAATAATAACATTCTTCGTAATGATGCATAGCATATATTTACTGTGTAAACTGATTTAGTTCGACATATTTCCAAAATTATATTTTAGTTTTGCAATAAAAAAATCTGGCAAGAATGTTTTTAAATCAACTTTCATTTGTGGCATTCAATGAAAATCATAATTAATGAAAACCTAACCTACGATGAAAACTTATTTTTATTGCATTCACGTAGCTTCGATAACATGATATCTTACTGTACGAAAAGCTATCAGTTTGATTTACTATCAAAAGTACACAAATCGAAAACAGGAGTTCATGCGATAACTCATTTGTTCCGCTGAGTTGAAAAAAATAATTCGTTGCAGAAAACAACACAATCACATACAGTTTAGTTTTGGTTATGAAGTATGAGAGGAATATTGATTTCTGTTCCTATGTATCGTAAATGTCTAGAAAAAGTGATAACATTTAACTATTTTTTTCTACTGTTTTGCTTTGCTATTGTAGGTCTAAGAATTAAAGAAAAAAATATGGAAATGAGGATAATAGTTTAAAAATTAAATTTTTGTAATAATTTTATTTAATTTGGTGTATAGTAATAAGGATTACCAAAAGTTGGTTATTTTATAACGAATATGATATTCAGAATTGAAATTAACATAGCAAATGCAGTGTATGTAAATCAAGGGACAAGTTGTGGTCGGTTCGTCGATCTCGAACGCGCGCGTCTGAAATGTTCTATATTCTACCTGCCGCCAAAACTATAGCGTATCTCCAAACTTTTCGAAGGGGGCCATGAAAATTACATTTTGTGTTTCCTCTTCTTTTCGTCCGCTGATACTACCTATCTATCTCGAAAAACTAAAAAGTTCCTAGCTTACTATATTTGGCCCTGCATTTTTCAGTCAATAATGTACAGTACAGTGTTAGACAATTTTTTTAAAATAAAATAATTTACATAATGAAAATTAACATATAGCATTATTAGCACCACAGTTCACACATACGGTGCAAAAATTTCGAAGTAATTTGACTGGATGGTTTTCGATTGCTGACGAGTTTAGTTTGAACGTTTTTTTGGACGCTAGAGGTGAGTATCAGCCAATATTTCGTAAATATGCCTTGCAACTTGCATGACGTCACAACGGAGGGGAGGTAGCAGAGAAAGTGGAGGGGGAACATGCGCACGGTTCCACCTGTTAATATTCCCACCACGGCCGAGCGCTAGTAGTAATTTGGTGGAAGATTTGTCTTGTTTACATCTGGCGTTTTAACATTTTTGCAATTATTTACATAAAATAATGTTAATAAGGTAAGCTGATATAGTATACATGTTCCATGTCCATAAATGCACTGACATGTGTGGAACTGTTTATAAAAGTAGTCTGAAGAAATATATTGTGTATTATTGTTTTAGTGAACACATTCGAACAAAAACTATATTTTGTGCCCTACAAAATTTTAGAATCGTTGTAATGTGCATCTACACGTAAAAGATTGAAAAATTAAATTTTATTGTTGTAAAAAAATGTGTTCCAATACAAAATTACGTTCCCATTTTTTTCTTCGATATAATACTCGCAATTCCGGTAACAACTTCACATTTTAGCTAAGCTAAATACGAAAAACAAGACAAATCTTCCACTAATTACTACTAGCACTCGGCGACAAGAAGGGAGTCACATTTTATTCCTCAGTGTCAAGACCTCTACCTTCATAGACCGTGATGTTAACGTATGGGAGATGCAAAGCAAAGTGGCTGACATCTGGTGGTGAACTTCTGAACCTTCGGAATGGTGATACAGACTGCAGACGCTATAGGCCCTATTGTACACGTGTGTAGCGAAGCAATTTAATGTCTATAAATAAATACTAGATGGCAAAAATACTGTTCCTCGTTGTAAAAATAAAATAGATTTATTAAAAATATGCTTCTGTATGTATATAAAGAGCACTGTCGATAGGTAAGAGTGTAAAAATATAGTTACGAGTGTTGTCATTTTCACACATCGCAACTGCTGCCAATAGATTCATATTATAAACAGTAGTCTCCAAACTAATTCTGTATTACCTATTTGTATTTTCTTTTCAAATTTCTGTATGAATTGTAGTAAACACGTTTCTTTCATTATAACTGGTTTATTTAGAACTAACGAGGTTAGGCCTAACCTCGTCCATTTACTGAATACTAAATTGTAGAAATGATATAGTGGTAGACGTGTCTAATTATTTGTAAGCGTTAAAATACAAACTTAGCATGCGTGTCGTATTAAAAATAATATTCCGTTTTATGTATATTTTTGAAAAGTAGATTTTTTCCTACAAAAAATGTGTTACAAAAAATTTTCCGAAGCTACGTTTGCGGAACGTTTCGTAAATATCTAGTAACGTTAAAATTACAAGCTCATACTATCCCTTTTTATATAAGGAATTAGTCTACTTGCAATAACGATAATATTAATATATGTTGTAACAACAGCATAAACTAACCTTCAAGCATTATGCAACCTATAAGCATTCTAAACGGACAGTTTTCGTGCGCACAAATTTTAATCAATTCTGTAGTTTTGAAAAAAAAAAATATATCAATTTTTTTCTTATAAATTGTATTTTCCGTATAACAAGATCGTTTACTGCTACACTCTCGCCATCCGGACTTATTCCGCGTCGCTTCTAATGCACATTTAAATGAATAATATTAAATATATTAAACAATTTATTACATGTTGTGTATTAAATAGTTCGTCGTGTTCAATCTTGGTTTTAAATACATTAATTTAAGCCTGCATATATCCACACGAACTCTTAAAAATGAAAATGAACTCGCGTTTCCATTGCCACGCATACGAAAAATACGTTTCTATCACCATTCCGACCGTCTGCAAGGCGCGACAGTGCTGCTCCTAGCGTTGCTTTGCATCTCCCATTGATCGCACTGCTATTTTATTTATTTTCTCCATGCAACGAATATATGTTCTCCATAGAGAAATTTCTCCGAGAATTTTTATGATGGCAGCGTACATCTGAAATCAATTAATCGTATGGTGCTGTTTTCTGGTGGTTTGACGTGACAACACAATCAGAATTCTCCGCAAAGCGCTCAAGCTGTCCGGTATTGATATATAGTGTATTTGCTCTCACTCAAGCACTCCTGCCGTCACACACTTCGTGAACGTTCGTTTTTGTCCTTCGTTGATATTTACCCTGATTTATGATCAATTCTCGCTGATTTTTTTTTTTTTTTATCTGTAGAGATGTTTTGCCACTCGCCGCCTTACTTTCCAAACAATAGCTCCAGCTCCCAGCAGTAATTTCTGACTAGCCCCCGTACATCATCACTGACTTGTTAAGGGCCGCAACGGCCTCCTACATAGGCGATCCAGGTTCGATACCCGGCGAGGTCGGTCCGCGGATTTTCGCACGTGGTAATTGTGCCGGACGATGTCGCTGGTCGGCGGGTTTTCTCTGGGTTCTCCCGTTTCCCCTGCCCCTCTCATTCCGGTGCATCTACATTTTAGGGCCTCATTTCATGAAATTCTCTGTAGGCAAGCAGATGCCTACGTTGCAACGTCTTGAATAAACACTAAATAAACACTACATGTATAAATAAGTTAAAATTAAAATGCCACGCCAGTAACCCAGTCCCGTCAAGCAAAAAGACGTCTCCCTCTGTAAGGGTATCCATGAGTTAAAATAAACGTAGGCTTATACATTTAAGTCCGGTATGTGAGAGGCTGAAGTGTGCGTTTTAGTGTAACTATTTGAAACTTTACATGCCACTTAAATGATATAGGTGCGTCTTCCCGACGTTCAATCTTCCTGCAATACACGTGTTGATGAAAATATGAAAATAATTATAAACAATTACAATTTATTTTTAATCAAGCCATAATTACGAGGTATAGCATAGACAAAGCTGTCAGACGTAGATAAACAAAATTTTGAAAGAAACATAATCCTGAGAAACAAACAAAACATTGCCGCCTTGCAGAAATAAAACAAAACATTGACTCTTAAAGGAAAAAATAATAATTTGTCACATCGTAAACCTGCATATCGGGATGCGATACCCTCTATGGGACCCTCCACATACGACACTTATAGTAAAAATTATTATTATAAAAAATAAATATCGTATGCTGAGGATAACCGAGTGTCAGGGTATCGCATTCCGAATGCAAATTTATTAATGAGAGCTAGTAGGCAATCTGCGGACCCTTGAAGGATGACATGTAATGAGGCCATAAAATTGAGAGGTGCCGGAATGAGAGGGTGGTGGAAACGGGAGAACCCCAAGAAAACCCACCGGCCAGCAACATCTTCCAGCACGATTCCGGGGATCGAACCCGGATCCCTTTGGTGGGAGGCAAGTGGTCAGATCACTCGACCGTCGCGGATCATCATCATAATACCCATTAGGAAAAATTCCCTATCACTTTATGTGTGGCAGTACTTCATGTACAGGTAGAAGTTCTTCATGGTTTACAATATTAGTAAAAATGTAATGCGATTTGCACAACATACACAGAACAGATGAAGTTAGTTCCTTGCCGGAGATAAGTAATCAAACGAGGAAACTAATGCGAAGGAGAAAAAATTACCTCCTCAGATTTTGTTCGTTCTCCTGAGACGAAGATTTCCTGAAAATTATTCTCTCATCACGAACTTTTTGTGCTTTAGCTAAGTGAATCTGTGGGTTCGCCTCGCTATCTCGAAGACCGTAATCAAATTCTCCGTGAATATCCCTTCTTTGCAGATGCGATACTTCCTAACCACTGTTCAGAAAGGCATTTACGTAGGAAATCCCTGATAAAAATGGGTTTTTATTTATAAAGCGGTTATGTAGCCTCAGCAATAACGTAAGATGTAAACGAATCGCAGCGTGAGTCAAGATATATTTCTTTTCAAATTATGAAAATATCACGTCTATAACTGTGATATTTTAAAATTTAAAAACTAAGGATGTAAAAAGCTGTAAAATGTGTTATCAATAAATGAATCCCCTATAGCTCTTAAACTTGTTGAGATATCTAACTGGTATTTGCTTCGAAATGAAGCCTAAGCATATCCCTAAAAAGTAGTTTCAGAATTTTTTGATACCTGATCTCTAATGACATTAAAAAATACAACGTATTTTCAGCTAACCTTCAGCCTATTGAGAAATCAAAATTATTTGTGAACATGAATGAATTTTACCTGAGTACCTAAAAAGTTATTTCTCGATTTTTGAAAATTCGTCAATTTAGGGAAATGTTCCAGAAACTCCTAAAACCAGGCTTAACCACGATAAAAATTTGTTACTCTTTGTTGTCCTATTGATTCGAATAACTCTTTGAGCTCTGATCTGTACATACACATTTAATTTTTCTACAATTCTGACGACCCATCTTGGCGTAGATGTTGGAAACACGTGTAGAGGATTTTGGGTTCAAATCCCGTATAAAGACAGTGCCAGGTATTTGTTATGATATTGGTCTAAACACGGATATATTAGTGAGTTTGAAGTGTTCAACTATGTTGTCAACTGTTAAAAGATTAGCGAACTTAGTCGTGACGGAGACAGTAGATTTGGATGGCTCTTAACAGCTAAGGTTTTGAGAATCGGTGAGAGGTGACATGAGGTGGGTATCGAGAAGACCCTGGAGTAAAGGGCTGAAAACATGGGAGATCCCTGAGAAAAGTCACCGACCCGCGGCATCACACGGGCACGGTTATCACATGTGAAAACCCGGCTAACTTTACATAAAATTAAACGCAAAATTCAGCAATGTTAATAATTTTTAAAAGAATGCCGAGCGAATATGCTGCCGGGAAGCTAGTGTTTACGCATGTATATTAATAATATATATATATATATATATATATTTTTTTTGTAGGAAATCTTCTTTCGGGGACAATGGCTGTCAGAGAAGTGTGGTGTTTGATCTTGTTTGACATTTGACCATTATGACGTCCCGGCCGCCATCTTGGATAACGCGATGAAAATTTGTAATGACGTCATCATAATTTTCGAAATTTTTCAAAAAATTCTGATAGAAATCCCCCCAAAAATTCTAAGCATTACCAAAAAGTCCAAAAGAATGTAAAAAATTGCTAAAAATTTTAAAATTTGGATTTTTATTAATTTTCTAAAAATGTCTATTTCCTTAAAAATTTCCCTTTTTCCATAATCACAGGAGTCAAGATGCACTCCCAAAGCGACTGGATAACCCTGAGTGTTATGAGTCAAACCGTGGGCGGAGCTTGGTATCAAAATCAGTCGATATGTTTTAAATATTTTTGATTCGTTTCATAATTGCATAAACGTTTATATATATTTTTGATATAATTTTATTCATTTAATGTTCTTAAATACTTTTCTTAATTATATTTATTCATTCAATAACTTCATAAACCTTTTTTTAACTGTCTAAATATGTTTAATTATATATTGTTTTAAAATATGTTTCATTTTTAATATACATTTGTTAATTTCATGGTTCAGATTTATTGTAATACATACTTATTTGCTAAATTATTGTCAAATACTTTTTATTTGCATAATTTTATTATTGAATATTACCCAGTACCTACAATTATTGGTACATTTTTCTTGATTATCTTAAAATTTATTTTATGAAGCCGTTTATTAATTTAACCTCAGATATCCATAGGATTTAATGCAATAATTAAGAAATACTATTCAATAACCAAGGCTATCTGGGTTCAATTCCTGGCGTAGTCGGTCCCCGAATGTTCGCATGTGAGTATCGTGCCGGACGGAGTCATTGGAAATCTGGTTTTCTCGGGGATTCCTTCATTCCGGCGCCGCTCCACACACACCCCGTTTCACCCCTCACCAGCGCTAAAGACATCGATGTTAAGCCCTGATCAAAATCTCTCACTCACTCACTCCTATCATTTTGTAAAGTTGTGTGTCACTGTCTCTAATTCGCCTTACATCTACTCCTGCGAATTTGCTGCACTCATTTAAATGGCTTCTCTCACACATGGATGCATGAACCCCACAATCACCCTCGATATTTCAGAACTATGTTCTGCTGATATCCGGCTTCTACCGTTCGGTAATCTACCCCTCGGAAGGTCGTTGATCTCCGAAGACGATTACTCCGCTATAGGAAACCACATCTTTACTCAGCAGCTACTTTCCTCTAGAGCCGACTGTCAAAGCTGCTATGCGCTGTCTAGAACTACGGCCGACACGAGTTTATTCAAGAACTACTCAACGAATGTGAGTAATTTCTACATAGTAACAGCAACCAAAGAACTTTGCACGCGTAGCATTTCCAGGTCCTCTAATAATCTTTAAAGTTTATTTTTTCCGCACACGAAAGTACATCTCTCTGCTGTCCTTTTTAGGCATGATAATCTTCGTTCATGCCATTTTAAAAGGTTAAGGCGGGTACATCACAACCACATCTCAAATATAACTCTCCACAAATTTTATATTGTAATGAAGTATTGTTAGTTTTGTAGACGGTACTTGTGAGCACAGTTTCCTCTTTCAAAACAATTTTAGCTCTAATAGTTTTCTCATAACGGGGTGTCAAAGTCAAATCTTGCCCGTTACGCTGCCATGCAAGTAGCGAAAATCAACTGACTTACTTTTAAAAAAAGTTCACTGTGAACTTATATCCCATGAACTACGCAATAAAGGATTAAAAAAAACCCACAATGTAATGTTTTTAATTTAAAAAAAAATCGCAAAAATAAAGAAGAAAGTTGCAAATTCAACAATTTTTTTAATACAAAAGCTGTCCGCAGGAATTTTCCAAATGTTTTATTACGTAGCCCATAGCATGTTATTTCACTGTGAATTAATTCACGTACGTAAGTCAAATAGTTTTCACTATTTGCACGATAAGAAACAGTGTCCCACGCTTGACGAGAAGCATATCGCATCTATTCGCAGGCGCGCCAAACTGGCGTGCAAGGTTTTCCTTGTAGTCTTTTTTCCTACGGGACTTTAAGCTTTGACCACAACATTTTCTTTTTGAATAGTTCGAAGTAAAGACGAACGCACTTTACGAGTTTAGGTAACATTTTCGGAGTTACAGCAGTCTAAAAACCCCGTTTTTTTTTAGCCATTTTGAGATGTCCGAAAACACGTTTCTAACAAGCGTGCTGAACTTTGAATACATAGGAGCATAGTTTCAAGCGAGTGTTCTTTTCGTAGATAAACATAACATGAATAAGTTAAGCGGTTTCGCGTAAAAAAGAATACGCGTGACACGTTGCAACGCCGTCCATGCGCCAGTCGAGGACTCCCATTAAGGGCGCAGCTACCAGGCGCTAATATTGTTAAGTAAGAGGAATCTGTACTCACGGTATCATCTAAAAAACACATTTTCTTAAAAATATAAAATTATGATTTTACCGCTTACGAACGTCGCGTCACGCAGTGCAGGTTTTCAGGTTTGTCTACCTCCCAGATGTACACATATCCTTTTCCACCTGAATATGTGGAGGGCGTAGAAACGGCCAGGATTAAAACATACTCCAAAGGTGACCTTCTTTTATTAATTGTTGCATATTAATTACTTAAGTGTTTGGTCGAATAGCTATTAGCGGATCGCCACAAAGTGCTCATCAATCGGGGATAACCAACCCCTATGGAATATTCAATGTATCCCCGTTTGTTACATAATTTTCTGTGGCTTCTAGTCTTTTTTCACATTTGCTTGTAAATTTTAGTTAATTTCATTATTTAAAATGTCAATGTTTGAGGCTATAGACTACCTTCATGAATCTTATTAGGACCAATTTTGCATACATGTTTCTCTAATTATTTCTCCTCAGGATTGTACTCCCACTGGGTTAGTATACATCAACGACTCAACCTGTGTGTATATCAAATTCTGTCGACAGTAAAAATCCATTACATTTTAACATGACAGCGCAACAGTATATTTTGGACGTTAGAGATTAAATATTTGTGTGTTGAAACAAAAAAAAATATGTACGAAATTTTGAAGAAATTTTGAAAAATAGCGGTGTTTCTTTTTCATGAGCCTTCTCATTGCAAGCTATTCCCTGCTGGTAAAAAACCCCACCTTTCTATATGCTGGACATTACAACAGTTAAAAAAAGTGGATAGGATAACAAGATGTGGGAATAGTTTACAAAATGGTTGTGAAAGTAAATGTAATTATTTCATTATCATTCGTACACGACGTGCATCAGTGTAATAAGTTTACTAGTAATTTAAAGAAATCTTTTTCATTCAGCAAATTAAAATTTTATGAAAATAGTTTAAGTATACTACGCATTATATGTGAATTTCCACATAATTTTTTTTTATTTTTTCACAAATTATTTTTTCCAGAGAATATATTTTGTTGTTCATGAGCAAAAAAAGTTCTAGTTAAGAATTTTAGTCACAGTAGAAAATAAATCGGGTAACAGTTTACATAGTTTAGCAGATATTATTACGAAAAAGATAGTTGTAGAAGTTTTGAGACAAACTATACTGCCCTATTAAGGGAGAAAGCCTTAACTCCGAGAGGTCAAATTTTACAGGAGAATAAAGGGTTTATTTTTTCTTAACACAATAAATTTTTTGCAAAAGATTACAATGTTTTGCTTTTATTGTGACATTTAAATATTTGTAATTTATTTGGTATTGCTTTTTGACATCTTTCTTCAAAACAGCAACGTGAGGCTTTTATTCTCCGTATTAGGCAAAATTTTAGTTTTGAGGAATATTTTAATAATTTTTTTTTACACAGACAACGACTGGTTATAAGCCGTTTATCCTTAGTGTAAATATGTGTGTTGGTACCAACTATTTAAATATAATTTTTTTTTTTTTTTTCAAATTCAAAGTTAAGGCTTTCTTCCTTAGTATGACAGTATAGTATTTCGTCATCATAAAGAGAACATTAAACTTCTATGAAAGGAAACTTAGAATCAATAGATAACCTCAAATATAAATTTCGAAGTTTTCTTGTTTATAAAGCCAAATTTATAAACCATCGTATGGATAGCTTCAGATTTTTACAGATGTGTTTAGAATTGGACTGCAATATTAACGTATGATACCATCGTACGTATGTTGCTGTTTCTAAAACGTTTTTGTAATATTCCATTTAAAATGTAGTCAAACCGCTTGGCTCGTTGGTTAGGACTCCAGGCTACTGTGTCAAGGGTCCCGGGTTCGATTTCGGACAGGGGAGGACAACATTTATTTACAGTTGCCTCTCTGGGTTGATGACTGTGTGTTGTGTTGTCCCCTCATCTACGTACTGCGGATGACAATGGTGAATCACTGTAGTATCTGTCGCCTAGTCGGTCCCGGAGAACGTTGTTGTTTCCATCACACGGCGACCTCCGTGGTTCTAAACCTGCATTCGGGCAGAAAACTCTTCACCATTTTCGATATTTATTTGAAGGGCAAGGTTTTATGAACGGGAAACAGGTTGTTAAGGGTGTTCAAGTGTGATAAAATCATAATTTTATATCTTTATGAAATATTGTTAGTTTAGTAGACGATACTTGGTGAGTACATTTTTTTCTTACAAAACAATTTTATCTCCCATAGTTTTCTCATAACGGTGCGACAAAGTGAAAATTTGCTTGTTCTGCTGCCGTGCAAATAGTGGAAACCAACTGACCTACATAAACAAAATAATTCACTGTGATATAACATCCCATGAGCTATGCAATAAAGGATTATAAAGACCATAACGTAATATTTTTAATTTTTAAAAAAATCGCAAAAATAAAAGAAAAAAATTGAATTTTCTGAAATATTTTTAAATACAAAAATAGTTCACGGGATTAAAAGAAATGTTTCATTACGTAGCCCGTTATATGTTATTTCACTGTGAATTATTTCACTTATGTAAGTCAATTGGTTTTCAATATTTGCATTGCAGCAGAACATGCCAATTTTGACTTTGACGCACCGTTATGAGAAAATTATGCGAGTTAAAATTGATTCGTAAGAGGAAAATGTACTCACAAGTATCGTCTATAAAACTAACAATATTTCATAAAAATATAAAATTATGATTTTACCGCACTTGAACACCCTTTGCTGTATTATAAAAAAATTAACCTTATTTTAAAAGAAAATGTGATTTTTTACCCTGTCATCTCATTGGTAAAGGAACAAAGGAAGGAGACTTAACGTTGAAGATTGCACGCGCCTAGCTCAGATCAAAGTGAGGCAAAACACGGTAGGTTCCAATACGACCGACATCCGAGTGGATTGAGCTAGAACAAATGGTATTTGGCCGTTTCACTCATACCTCATCGAGCCCTTGAGTACGTGCCTTACGGAATTTAATTTAACTCCCATACTTGTAATGGAATTTCGTTTGAGAAACCGGCGTTTGCATCGCGGAACTTGCACGCAAATTTCATCACGATAGCTGTGAATGTTAAGAGGCAAGTTGTTTCCTTTGAATTTTCTTTATGTTTTACACGTTGTAATTTTTAAACAAGAATCTGTTATACTTTCCATAATAGACATGGTAAGGAACCCCTACATTTCGCGAAAAGAAATTCTTCACTAACATGTTATAGTGACTTAACGTACACATCTGCAGCTCTACATCATGCTCTTTGATTGGATGTTTTAATTATCATGGGTTAGGTTCTACACAGACGTGTTGTGGTGTCGCAGTAGTCTGGTTCTGATTGGCGCAGTTAAAAGAGCGTCGCCTCTGTACAAAGACACGTTACGAGTTAACATGAAACACAGCTGCAGATGTGCACATAAGATTGAAATAAGTTGGCCCAAATTCCTATCGCGATGTTACGTATACCAAGAGCCTCACCTGGAGGACAAGGCCGCGAAGACGACAGTGAAATTATGTCAGCTGTTGCACACGATAAGTTCCTTGGCGATTCACCCCATCTGCGCTGAAGTGCAGCAATTGAAAACGTAATATATAGGGGGAATCGGGGTCAGTCTTCTTCAAGTCTTCCAGCCGTTACCAGTTCGCCAGAATGGTCCTGAATCAAGCACCATGACGTGTTGCCATCTGTCATTATCCAAACCTTCAGTCATCAGCCTCCGGCATCACGCTAACAGTGAGGTCTAAAGTGTCCAAAGTGTTACTTCATAGAATAGAACATAAACCTGAGTGTAATTAACTAAACAGTCGCTCCCCTCATATCTAAATTATAGTACAAATGTGTACTGGTCCTGCAGCCTGGGAAAGGTTTTGAGAGAGTGGTGTAGCAGACGTGAAATAGTCTCTACTGCGCAGTTACCCGCCCCACATTTTCCCTCCCAGCCATAGAGAGGGAAAATGACAGAGCCCTGAGTGTGCGATTAGCAGCTACAACCAATCAGCAGGTGCACACACCTCCGCTGGTTAGGGGCAGCAGGAGAAGGAAATTTCCCCTCTGCGCATCTCCACGACCTTTCCTAGCTCGCGTGACCAGTAGTAATCAGTAACATAAACTATGTACAGAAAATACAGAAATATAAATATGACGTTGAAAATTGCTGTAGACCATGCCCTTAAGTGTAAGTGGACGCTAGCTTTTTTTTACGTTCGAGGCACGGAAACGAGGACGGCTGTAAGTTGAATATAACACGTCCGTCAAACAACTCATCGCCTCAAGGCGCAGAGTACTGAACTAGCGTGCAGAGTTTTCGTAGAAACCGTTTTTCAATGGGACAAATAGCGATGACCCCCATTATTTTATTTTTGGAAAGTATGAGATAAAGTCCAATGCAGGTTTCTATTATTTAGTTTTTCGATTCCGGTTGATATTTTCTCAGATACAGCAACGCGAAAAATACATTTTTAACACTTTTGAAGAGCTCGGAAATCATGTTTTTAATTAGCGGACGGAATTTCAGAAATCGCAGGAACACAGTTTGAAGTGTGTCTTTTTTACGTAGATAAACGCATCGGAAACATTTTTAATAGTTACACAAGACCAAATACTTTGCGTACCACGACAGCTCGTCTCACGCGCCGGGGCCACTAACTCTTAATACCGAGCGAGGTGGCACAAATATAACGGCATGCACTCGCATTCAAGGGGAGGGGAGGCGGGTTCGGTTCCAGGCTATGGTCATCCTGATTTCGTTTTCCCATGGTTTCCCAAAATCGCTGCAGGCAAATGTTGTGGTGGTTTATTAGCAAAGTCCTTGGCCGTTTGGCCGCCTGCCCAGTAGTACGCCGAGCCGTGTGCAGAGCTTCGGTCGACACAAGTTTAATCGAGAACTACTCAACGAACATAAGTGATGTCTTCTTAGAAAAAAACACTCAAATAACGTTTCACGCGTTTACACCCTCTTCTGGTCCTCAATTAATCTAGAAACAATGTTATTTCGCTGCTGAAAATGGGTGTTTTTGAGGTTATTTTTATTAGGCATAATATGTGTTCAGAATATTAAAAAATTTACAGGTGAATACAGTTAAGTTTAATTCTACTATAGGTTTGAAAGGAAATATGTATTTTTATGGGAGAGTTTGACACAGGGAAAAATTTCTGCCACTAATTTCGCTGCAATCGCATGTGGACCAGAAAAATACGGAACTGTTGTAAAGTTAATTTTAAATAGGCTTGGAAATGACAGAAATCATTTAACTCAATTTTAAAGTGAAAACAAACAAATTTCGCGCTTTGTGTTATCAACTTTGTGTATTTTAAGATTCAGGAAAGCTCTGTGATTGGTCAGTTTGCACTCGTTACCGATTCTAGCGTTCAATTTTCCCTGAGCCAAAAGTTTAACAATGATCTTTCTAACTTGTAGTAGAACTAACCCTAGTACAGCACACCTTTACTTCAAACATTACATGGTAAGATGTTAGGGCCAGCGCTGGATCTCTCATATAGACTGCACGCGTTCATTGACTTGCGTCTAGAGGCTAGGATATGGCGTGGTGCGCTTTCTGTATCGCCCTTAGCTCTCCGGACTTTTTGGGCTCTTACGTGCAAAATATGCCCTCCCATGCGATATACTCATTTTTAGTACGCTTTGTTGCCCATGATACGATGATGATCAGTTCTCTGTGGGGTCTGAAATAGTTACACTAATTTAGACATTACGAATAGTGGAGTACGTATCGGAGTTTTTTTCGCGCATTTTTGTGGAGTGGACTGTTCTTAAACACACTTCGCGTCTACGTTTTTCGCGTTTATAACTATGCGTTGAGAAGTGTCGTTCACGTTATTTTAAAACAAGTTCATAGAAAAACCAATGTTAAACACGAAAAGTTACAAGGTATCTAAATATTACGTATTTATTTGGCGACGATGTCAACTTCATGGTATTTACATTTCCATCGGGCATTTCACACCCGCCACAGATTCTTTAGCAAGGGCTTTAAACCGAAACTGAAAGTTAAGCCTTTAAGTGGTCAGTCTTATGCGGTGTCAACACGCCGGCCAAAAAATTATGTAAGAGGACATCAGCAAATGAAATTACGTGTTGTCCTCAGCTTTTAAAAACTATGGACGTAATTTGAGGATCTTAATTACGGCGCATGGTATACACAAAATTTAATATGTTCATGTGAGAAACTGCGTTATATGTACCCTATCATTCGGCACATTGGTTTTCTCTCATTCTGCAGCAAACCACACACTATTTTTGTTTTCAAGAAGAAAGTAACTGTTCTGTAAAATGAGCATAAATTAAACTCCAGTAAGTGTTCCCGCATTCTGACCGGGTCACAATATGGATGAGAGAAGGCAGTGGTGAAGGTACAATGTTGGGCCGGCTGCTCGACTATCGAGACATACCTGTCGCCCGTTCGGCCCGAGCAATGGATGATGTTAGGATGAGATGAGTGTGGAGCAGTGACGGAATGAGAAAGGCGGGAGAAACCGGAGTTCCCCGAGAAAACCTGCCGGCAAACGACAACGTCCGCCACGTTTCCCACGTGTGAAAAGTCTGGGACTGAACCCGCCGGGTATCGAGCCCGGTGGGAGGCGAGAGTTCTGACCCTTCGACAACCGCGGACCGCTAAAATAAGCATTACTATAGCACTAAAATACGAAAATAATATATTACCTTAGCAAATATTTTCTGCCACATATGATTGGAATAATTATTAACTGTAAATACAGTTTTCTGTGTGCGACACCCTAATTTAGACCTAAAAACGATAAACTGTATTATTATTATTATTATTATTAATATGGATGCATGCCATTGCTCCCAACTGTTGTCAAGATGCTGAAAACCCACAATAACACAAGACGTGACATTGAACGAAAACAAAACGTAAATTCATTATCAATAGTTGTCACATTAAACATTAGCTTGTAAATAATTAGTCAAGTCGTAATAATAAAAATGAAATAAAAATAACGTAAGATTTACAAGAACGAAACAAGGTGCGTGAAAATGGCTAAAATACTGGACGCGAGCAACGAGACAACTTAAAGCACACAGAAACTGTAAATGGCTGTAATCAATAAACAACATAACGGATATCACACAAACAAAAGTGTTAGGTTTCCTTCCACAACTGATGCGAGGTTTCTGAAACCGATACTCTGTACTCGTCTTCAAGTAGGCTACATGTATGATCTGAGTAACTGCAACAGATTGACAGCGACATCTAAACAATTGAAGGTATCATAAATGAAATGTGCTTACTTATAGCTACGTCAGTGACAGTGCAGCTGTCATTTGATGTATCGCTCAGCTTGTATCACATTTGCATACTGTGGTGAAGGCTTGTCAACTATTGTTTTGTAAATTTGGAATTAGTAATTTTAGTACACCTATTCAAAACACGTTCTTTGTTAACCATTGAAATCCAGATGTTCTACAATTCATTGCTTTGTTTGTTGAAATAATTAATATTCCTGGCAATGGATACGTGTTCTTTTATTTCTTTTTTGTCATATTTGCTTCCAGAGTAATATGATTTTAATTTTTTCCACGAAATTTTGTAGCGTTTTTCCCAGGCCTTTTCGACTACTCTGGATATTTCAGTTTCACCATTCTTTATATTATTTTAATACTTTTTTGGTGCGCGATGTTAGCGGCTTGTCGTATTTTTCAAAATACATACTACCAAATAAAAAATATACGAGCAGTTTTAATTTTAAGCTTTTATGTTCTTGGTTTTACCTTGCCCACGATACAGTATTTTGATTTTAGACTGCAAAACTGTTTGTAATCAGTACTTCATACAGAGTCATCTTACTTCTTTTGAGAGGCGTTGAACTTATGGCATGGCCAATGTCCTATATACGTACAATATTCGAATTAGTGTATGCCTTCTTGGTGGTTCGATGCCACAAGGTTAACGGAACATTGTAAAGCCAGATAGGGAGGCAAAAGAGACGAAGAGGTATGTTCAGTAGCGCATGCAAAGATCTTCTCTCTTTTATTTTAACACGATTTCAGAATTTCTGTTGAATATAAAAAAATTGTAAAAAAAAAAGGGTAGCTTAACTTTCTGACGCCCTAGGTCTTTGAACTGTTACGCACACCGTGTCGCTGTTCAAAAACTTGAGAACAGGCCGGGTTGCCCAGAGCGTCAGAAAGTTCACCGTACCAAAGCAGTCTTTTTTAAGCACTGGAAGTGGAACGTGGTCTGCAAAAAAATATCACGTTGAGTTAGGGGATTTACTTCACTGTACCCAGTAAAAAAGTAGTCACGTTTGTCGTACTTAAAAAGTAATATTTGACCTGTACCGATACTTTCACTGACTCAGCTATTTTCTGAGATTATCTGACACTGCTGACATACGATATGTAAGATGATGCAGAGAATGCTACTATTTGCTTACTATATCTGGCTGCTTTATAGTATATTTACAATCAACTATAACTTAGGTCTATTATCAAACGTCAAGCATATAGTGGTGCATAATTAAAGCACAATATTTAGTGCCGGAATCATATTAATACAATTTCACCGTCAGAAATTGCACAAAAAGACACACGGCAAATGGTACAAATTTAACT
Source organism: Medauroidea extradentata (assembly GCA_003012365.1). Classification (NCBI taxonomy): domain Eukaryota; kingdom Metazoa; phylum Arthropoda; class Insecta; order Phasmatodea; family Phasmatidae; genus Medauroidea; species Medauroidea extradentata. Next base: position 39,291 of record PNEQ01103716.1, on the reverse strand, counting down.
CACAGAGTTGATTTCTGTATTTTTTTACAGAATCGACTTCAAAAAAATAGCCACGTGTATTTAAAGTGGGTAAAATTAGCTCAGTATCTATGAAAATGAATTGAACTAGAGTTTATTATTGCATTGTTCGATTTAAAACGCCGATATCAATTTCGGTTGCTTGTTGTATTATATAAACCAATATTATATGTACCTATTATAAATACACATAAAATCTTGGTTCTGTAACATTTTACACACACTGAAACCAACTCTTGGACATAACATAAATTTGAAAATATACGGAAATGTGCTGTGATTGTCATTTTCCATTAAAAATAGCACAGCGATTACACCACACAAGAAACATTTCACACCATTTGCAACAAACTAATTATTTTGGGCACACGTTTTATGTGTCCTGTTCTTTTTAACTCAAGTAGTTCTTTTAATGATTTTTATTACGATATGTTTGTTTTTTCAGAAAATACAAATTATATTTTGAAATACAAAGTGTATATTGAAAATACTAGTAGGGCCTAGTAAAATTTTCATAATGTCTACAGCTGGGATATTTAAATTTAAACAATTTTATTTACAATAAACGTTTACCTAAAAAGAATATTTGTTTTTGTGACCAAGCTGTTTTGCAATGGTTCATATTTAAATTAAAGTTTTCTTTTCCGGAACAAAATCTGTATTGCGGCTAATAAAACCCTTTCAGTATGCAGCCGAATAAACGATGACGAATATATAAACTCTCGCAGGAAATATTTGACAGTATTTTACACCGGGTCTTGTATTACAGTGATCGTCATACACCCATGTTTGTAGTGTTAATGCAATGATTACTTTTTAAAATATTAAACGAAAGCAGACATTAAATACATTTTCGTCAGTTGTTTTTAAAATGGGTTTTCACCATGTGTACTAATCTTTCCAAGACAGTGCATCATACTATAGTTTTAACTAATTGTGAAATATGCGAAATTTTTGTTATTTGAATTACTCGTCTTGAAGTTTCTTGTGCTATACGTACACGAAACTCAGGAGTAGAGTCCTGTTATTTACAACGTTGCAATTACTTAATGCGTTATTTTTTTTTTGATTTAGAGAAACGTAGAGACTCAACATTCTCGGTATTACAAAATATTTTAAACCGTTTTAGTGATATTTTAACAATTCAAGGATAAGTTCACTTCTGTGGAAACCAAGTATACTCCAGCTGAAGATAGTAAGAGCTGCACATTCAGCAGGGACAATGTTATTTTCCCAGTCAGTGATTTTCCGAAATTACTGCAAGGAAATATGTGTAATAATAATGAGGAGATATCCAAGAGCCAAAGTACCACACCCCCAACTACAGGCCGACCGTAGGCATCTTTTTGTCCCAGAAGATGACACGAGGGACGTAGGGACTTATTAGTAGGGCCCGGTAGTTTTAGCGTAAAGATTTTTGCCCCACTTTGTTTCAGTGTCTTACGTGCACACCTGCAGCTCAACTTCATCGCTATTGACAGAGTGTTGTTGTGCAGAATCGTTTGACTGTGCCAATCGGTACATGGATAACTGTGACACGTCACGTCTGTGATTTGCGGGTTTAACCTCGAGACGTTGTATGTTACGGCACCCAATCATTGACCACAAAGCAGAGATGCAGGTGCGCACGTAAGACACTGAAACAAAGTGCTGCAAAAATCTTTTCGCGAAAACTACCGGGCCCTACTTATTGGTAACCAGAAATCTGTTTCTGTCAATCAGGCCGTTTTAAAAAAACCACAACAATTTGTAATTTTTTTCTCAAATTTTGGAAACTTCTACAGCCATCTCTGTTTGACCTGGACCATGGGTTCCCTGTATGAAACTTTCTATTTCCGCCTCAGGAATAACCTGTCAAAATGTGTCGATATGTTTTAGATACACGTTGTATATGACATAATACCACGTTACAGTTTAACCGTCTCATCTTGAAGATGGTATTACTCTTGTCGCTCGTACTAGTGTGGACCATGTCGCGTCCATTTTTAATCCCTTAAGCGGGTGAAAATGTTACATTGTGGACTTCACGTACGGCCGGCCTCGGGTCTCTTTATGTGCTCTTTTTTGGATAACAGTGTTACATTTTAAGCGGGAACAAATATCGTACAATCGTCACATATAAATGTTGAAAATCAAGTTTAACATGTAGTGTTACTATTTCAATTTCTTATTTGGCTAGTAATCGACTTAAATAAAATTTATTGCAGTTAGTGTTGCTTCGAAAAATTCAGCCTATGGCTATGTAGTTAACCAATTGCCAACACATCTGCGTGAAAGTGTTACAATATATTCTCTCTTTTTAGAATTAAAGAAAAAAACTCGGAAAACCAACTTTAATAGAAACTTATGTCCTAACGCTCTACTTATCTACCTTACTTGCAATATTTAAACACGCTTTAGGGTGTTATTTCTTCGTCGTGTTTATGAATACTTTTTGATTATATGGAAGGGATCTGCAAACAAGTGCCCGCAGGCCGCGAACGGCCCTGTCCTTTATTACCATACTAACCTCAAAGAAAGAATATATTTTCGTAAAAATAAAATTCTAACCTCATTATTCTACTACGCCTTCCTGCATAAATATTTCAGAGTTTGAGAGCCCGAGGTGTCTTAAAAATGTTTACCCCTGGTATTAATAATACTGTTCACTCCATGCCTAGGAACACGAAAAATTCGCGAGTTCAAAGACCTGGAGGCTAGATTCTAGTACTGCCCTCTGTAATTAGGAGTATCGACTATTATTTCATTGATTTATGTGCCAGTGAGTAGCTTGCTCTACCAAAGAACTGGTCATTAATATAAACACACACCCTTGAAAACATAACAATAAAATTGTTCTGCATAAAATATATTGAAGCTTCTTAAGGTCATTCAACCAAGTTTTTCATAGTGCATTGTCAAATGACTGTCTCTTATGTCATACAATTAGGTTTGTTGATATCTTCACCTTTGTTAAGAAAGTAGGGGTTGTGATAATTTTATCTCAGAAGACACTAAACCCCATGTTTACTACTCGACCACGACAACTAGTCCTCCCGTGAGGGGAAAAAGCGTGGAGCTAGTAGTAGGTAGACACGTCATAGGGAGGGGAAGTGTACTGCGCCTAACATGAGTTCATGGCACACTGTCAGTTGGAGACGTAGCGTGGCGAAAACCGTGCCAGCTGCATGTGCCACAGTATTATGGCCGGTGCTGCGGTGCGCCACACCAGTTGCGTGCGGTTTGTAAAAGGACAACATAGCGGTAGTTCGCATTTTTCCCGCGGTCTTTAGTTGTGGTCGAGTAGTAGATACGTAATTATTAGAGCCGCGATTTTATGGCGAAAATATTTTTGCAACATTTGGTTTCGATGCGTCATGTGCACACCTGCAGCTCTGCTACATCGTCTGTGGTTTGTGATTTTACTCTCACTTGCCTTGGCAAATTATAGACGTACAGACTCACAATAATCTTATTCTGGTTGGTGCAGTAAAATGAGAAACGTGTCTGAACAAAGGCACGCTGCCAATAACCTTGAAACAGAACAGCCGATGTGCTCGTGAGTCACTAAAACAAAGTGGGGAAAAAATCTTTTCGCGACAAAATTGTGGCCCTAGTAATTATGTATTAGGAATCAGTATTTGGTAAGGAACAAAATTTTTACCATTCCAAGACAGTTAAATTGACTTGTCAAAAAGCTGCTGAGAAACCAATACAGGAAGCCAAAACCTTAGTCAGCCAAAATTTTCAAACAGTGAATAAAGAAGAGTTTACTCTACTCAACACTAGATATGAAAGTTGAAACAAATGGTCGTTTCAATATGTGAGGGCTTATAAAGGTGGTAACAATGTGCAGTTGCACATACCATGAGTAATATAATTCGATTATTGTCTCTTTAGAATAGGTATAGGTAGTTCGGGATAATGTACGGACTCATTAGAGCCTTGCTTAACTTCAGAATTAAAGAAAGTTTATATATTTACGTTGCATGTAAACATATACATTGCCACTTGTTTTTATTGATATTGGCACGTACAATGTGTATATCTGCATTAAACAACTCCAATGGATGTTATCTACGAAATCTACTTACTTAAAAAATAATATTTTTATATAGAAGAATAACATTTGCTCAGTTAACATCGATACAGGATTTTCCTAAACTACAGGTACAAACGCTGTGCGGTGATTCCCTATCCAAAGTGGGATAAAAACATTATACAAACAGTGTCGTGCAATACCTCATAAGAGAGATACCAACCCTTACAACTTGACATTGTAAATGATTCCAAATACAAAGACTAGCATACATAAAACGCCAACAATTTTGTAAAATACGAATAACTTCTATTAATTTGTCAATGGCATTCTTAAACACAGTAATTTCTAACTGTTGAAATCATGTTTATTGCACGGGGGGCGAGGGCGGGGGGGGGGGGGGCTGACATAACAATTTCGGCGAATGATTTCTCGCGCGAAGCTAATTCATGTAATCTATTTGTAAAAATTTTAACTACAGCACCTGCCGCGAGGAGCGTGGTCGAAAGTAATGTACAGATGACGGTAAATGTTTAAAGACCCAGTCGCGTCACTTTGCGTTTGCACTTGCTAACTCAAATTATGCAGCCAGTACGTAGGCCCTACCTAGGGATTTTTTTTTTTTTTTTAATATTGGTTTTTAATTTTTGTGCTCACTTTATCTCGTACATTCCCACGAAACAATAGTTGACATATTTTTCATAAAAAATTGTTTAACATGTTCACCACTGACTTCACAACACAGCGATGGAATCTGCGTACCAGCAATTGTTTGGCACGTTAAATAAATAAGCGTGCCATAGCGAACGATAACAGGTTCAACTCGTTTCCAAAAGAACGTACGTTCCATTCCCGACTCTTGCTATCCATTTACATGAATTTACAGAATCACTCTAGATGAATGCTTAAGTAGCATTATAAAATCCTACAGGATTCCGTCAGCCGCGGAAGTACTTAGTAAGGTGACTTGGCTGTTGTGTTTTGTTCATGCCGTGATAATTTTATCAGAACACCTGGTATTTGAACGTGTTATGGTCACACGAAATTTCTGAGGAACAACTGCTCAGAATTTCATCAAACTCGCAGTACGGTGACTTGAATTAAATACATTTCAGTTATGTTGTGTTTGTATTTTTACACAGCAGCCATTTTAACTTTTATGATCACACGAAATAGCTGAGGAATAACATTTTCTAAATTACATATAACACTGTACACATACAGTTCTTAGTATGATTACCTGACTTTTATGTTCTTTGTTTATGTCAAGTGCTTATTTTCAAATTAGTTGTCATTTGGAAATTGTTGGTGCTATTTCATATCTCCAGTACCATTTGACTAATTTAAACAAAGTTATATATTTTTACAGTAAATCGCTAAGCGTTTAATGTAGAATAAATTATGTTTCTGTAGTTCCGCCATTTTGGAAAGAAGCATGTAATATATAGGCTAAATAAAATATTTTCTTCGCATGTCGACTACTACTGGTTCGAAAACAGTTTTTTAAGATATGGTAATTTTTCGGATACTTCTGGAACTTTTAAGGCAAAATTTTATGTTATGAAATTTCACTATCGAACTTCTAATTTTTCTAGGGTTTAATAAAGTACTACGGCCAATTTCGAAGATTATATGACAAGAACACTTTTTTTTCCTTCAGGTATTGGGAAAACGAACACGACCATTTGTAATCAAATTTAATATTTTGATGGTTTGTCATCTGAATTTGTATTTAAAGGTTGGCCCATCATTTTAGTCAAAATAATTTTGTACCAGTTTGTTTCAAAATCTTACGTCCATACCTACAGCTCTTAAATCTTGGCCAAATACTGGATGATTATGACTGTCAGTGTCTGTGAATTATACCGGTAAATCACAAACGTGTGGTTTCGCAGTCACCAAATTCTCACTGGCGCAGTCAACTGAGTAACACCTCTTCACAATGACACACTGCCAATAACAATGAAGCACAGCTGCAGATGTGCACGTGAGGCATTGAAACAGGTTGATGCAAAATCCTTTTCACTAAAAATCAGCGGCTGTATGTCTCACGTAAAAGATACCACGGTGTGAATAAACTACGATTTTTTATCACATTTCCAGATATGCATGGTCGATTATAGCACATTGGGAAATGTTTCACCCATTCAGAGGAAAGCAGGCTCATTAATAAAGCTTGTAACTTCTGATACTTTTTATGTTTCTACTCTAAAAGAAAAGAGTTTCGTGTTGACCATACTTTGATTCATCGATATAGATAAATCACAACCATGGCTGTAACTAATCAGCCCGGAATTATTTTTTATATTAATGGTGGAACGTCTACTTTTTTACTTGATAGCAGTCTCTACCTAGATATTTTTCTGAAAAATGTTAGGCTCCTTGGCGAGGTCTCAATATCGCCAACGAGCAAAACATTCCCTCTTTACTACTTTATTATTTGGCAGTTCCCTAGTTGTGACAGTTCTGTTGACTCTGACAACTGAAGTGACTCGAACGGACAAACACAAATTTTACACCTAGCCAGACCAGGGAATCGAACCCAGAACCCCTCGTACCGAAGTCGGCCGCTCAACCAACTGAGTTGCGGGGGTTCTGCAGCCACTCGGTCGCCGAGGGCCCGTAAAATAACTGATAGCACGTATATTCATATGCCAGTAGTTAAATATTATGGGAACATAGTTTCTGCCCAAGAAAAGGTAAAATACTAACCATTTTTTACCTTAACCTTAAAGTATGCAATTAGAGACCAAAAAAGTAATGGAAATGGCTGAAAATGGTATTTTAGGACATTTTGCTCAGTTTTCTGAAGACAAAGCAGAAAAGTACAGCCTCACGTCTGTAGTTCAATCCTTTAGCTTTTGACTAACGCAATAATAAGACGGTGTTACATATGTAATTTGTATGTTATTGGACTACATCAACCGCGATCCGCCACGGGGTACAAGGCCCATTCTTACATGTTCACCGCTTTACGCATCGCCTCATTGTGCAAGGCGCCCAACTATATTCTGTCTTGTCCTTGAGAACTTCTCTTTAGGAGACTCACAATTTACGGGACAGCCACATCCTGCCTTTTGCGTCGGATGAATATTCCCGCTATATCGTCTACCAGAAGCTACGGGAGTAATCGCATATATTCTGCGACACAAAAAAAAAGTGTAGTACCGGGGCCGTTCCTTTGAGTCAACGCACGATGTTGGTTTTATAAAAAAAGTAAAACGAACACCAGCTATCTTGGCAGCGTGCGGCTCACGCCTTTGAATACTTATTGTAAACAAACAAGAGGAGAATATATCGTTAGCGACTGGCGTTTTTAAAATTAAAACTAAAAAATTAATAAATGAATAACAGGCGTCCGGACAGACCGCAGAAGCTAAACTACAAAAACGCGAGGCGAACCCGGGTAAATATTTTTAAATTTGTAGAATGTTCCAGTGATTATTGCTTTGTTGAGGTGCTGAATATATGTAATTTGTGTGTGTGTGTGTGTACCAGTGGCGTAGCGTGGCTGTGCTCCAAGGCGTGCGGTATTAGCAGCGACTATACGCTTTGAGCAGTTGTGTTGTTGCAGAGACCAAGGTGTATATATTATAAGTACCTTGCCTCTTGTACGCTACTGGCTGTGGAGTGTTCCTGACCATACAAGTCAAGTGGTTCCTCAGACAACTCCGTGTTGTGTATAGTCACTGCTGGTCACTGCTGAAACACTTCACGCGACACCCCTAACACACACACACACACACACACACACACACACACACATATATATATATATATATATATATATATATATATATATATATATATATATATATACATACATACATACACACATACATACACCAGTGGCGTATGGTCGTGTTACAATGCATGCGATATACACTCCGACTATACGCTTTGAGGACGCGGACTCCATATGCCTACCTGTCATGTCCAATAAACGTGTGTTGTGTAGACCGAGGTGTATTACTGGACAATATGCTCCTTGCCTATTGCACGCTATAGTCTAATGGGTCCACAGACAACTCAGTGTTGTGTATCGTCACTGATGGCACTGCATGCCTTGGAACACTACCACGATACGCCACGATATAGTGAGTGAGAGAGAGTGTGTGTGTCAGAGAGAGACAGAGGTAGAGAGAGGGGATGTACAGAAACAAACGAACAATAAGCATATCACGTGAATCCAGAAACAAATTGGAGACGAAACTGTTACTGCAAAATGTTTTACGATGTCATTTTATATGCACAATGTGGCAACATAGCACGGGACTTAGTACCCTCTTGCGCTCCACAGATATCTTACACTTACATTACTACTAGTGTTCTGACCTGCATATTATGAGTGCAGTTTAAAATCCCGAGCCGTAGAAGCATGATTCTACGTTTACTTGGCATAACATACATAAAATAACATCTGGATGTGGAGTGCAAATTGGGATTTTCTCCGTGCAGTATTGCCAGATTGTACACGTAAAATGTCATCGTATAATTTGCCACAAATGTTTTGTCTCCAATTTATCACAGGAATAACGTGGCGTGCTTACTATGCGTTTGTTTCTGGACAAACTGTACATACATTTGTACGCGGCCATTACAGTATGTTGATTCTTTACATAGCCTGGTGGCCGTGTGTTTGTGTGAGTGAGAGCGATGTTGACCGACTCATCTCGCGCGGTATCGACTCTACTGCAAGACACTGAAACTGCGTGCAGTGGTATAGTAGATCACTCGCCTGACTGACACTTTCAGTGGTGACCACATATTATTATTGGTGAAAAGTTTTAAGTAATGTCTTGTACACCTCTCTATTGTAGTTTCACACGAATCCCTTCAGTAGTTGTTTAGATATAATACATTGAAAAAGCCGTTTTTAGCCATTTTGAGGTGCTCTGAAATTGTGCATCTAATTATCGTGATGTTTTGAAACTACAATTCCGATGCAGTGTGAAGTGTTTGTTCCTTTCGTAAATGCACACGGTAGATATACGCTTAGTAGTTTCTTAGATAAAGGCGTTCTGCCAGCACGCTGCAACACTGGTTACAAGGCAAGCAGGCGGGCGCCTTAACAACCACCGCATCTTCAGTACCATTGAAGTCGTACGTATTAATTACTCTACACGGGAAGCAAGAAAAAAAAAAAAAGGGAAAATTCGAAAAATTTCGTAACCTACATGATGCACTAAAACGACAGCACAGTTTGCAGACACACACATAAACGCATACTGCATATATTGTCAAATTACAATACAATGTACATTTGAAATACCATCTTCGTATATCAGAACAACATAATCTGCATATCTGCATACTGTTGTGCAGGTATCATGGCACACTACACGCTGGAATGTTAAAGTTAGATCGGTTTAGCCTACTTATATGTAACAATATAAAGTACAATATTCCTTCAGCAAAGTCTGTAGTAACAGAACAATACTGCACATTGGCATGAGCACGGTCTATGAAGGTAAGGTCTTGACACTGAGGAATAAAATGTGACTCCTTTTTTTGTCGCAGCGCTAGTAGTATTTGGGAAGAAGAATAGCCTTGTTTTGTCTGGCTTAGTAATATTTCACAGTTTAAAATGTGTACTTGCTATCGGAATTACCTGTATTATATAAGAAAAAATCTTGTACACGTAGACATACATTAAAACAATTCTAAAGCTTTGTAGGACAGGAAAGAATTGATTTTGTTCGAATGTGTTTATTAAAACAACAGTACATAATACTTTTTCTTTCCAGACGACTTATATAAACAGTTCCACACATCTTCCAATGCCTTTATGGATACAAAACATGTACCTACAATACCAGCTTACCATATTAACATAATATAAATAAAACGCGAATTTTCAGATTCCTTCTAATCAGTATAGAGCTACTTATGGAAATTGCTTCTACCGTTGGTCGTCCCAATATAATAGTAAGAAGTGCTTTGGAAGTAGTCGCTCTAATTGTACTAACAGGAAAAAAAATGAGTAACTTTTTCGCTTTAATTTTTAATATATATAAATTTCACTAGTTGGTAAACGTGAATTCGTTCGCGAGGTTTTCAATTTGATGCTATAATATTTCTGAAACAAAATGGTTTGTAACTTGTTAAATAACGCCAAATAATGTTTTAAGCGTATCAATAACCGACATGGAATCATTTTCAAAAATAAAGCTGTTTAACAAAATTTTATGGGTATTCCGTTCTGCTCCTGTACCTTATTTGCCCCCCCCCCCCCCCAAATTATGTTTTGGTTGGAACCTTCGCTGGTGCGTGCACTAATCACCAACGGTTTTATATTAATTCAATTATTTGGGTACCCCGTTCTGCCGCGCTAAATCACCTCCCCATTATTTTTGTTAAACAGAATCCTTCACGGACGAACGGAGAACTACTCACAAAACTTCATCGAAATCGGATGAATTGTATTAGGAAAGAATACAAGGCTAACGAGCAAATGACTTATTCTCTTTAATATTGTAGATAATAACACGCGGCGTAACTATAGTATTTCTGAATTTGACGTTGTTTAATTTGTAAACAAAAAAACAAAAAACTGGTATTTATTTGCATCATTCTCATGATAACTCAGGAACTGTAAATGATTTATTTGTGGCTATCCTGCACTTGAAAGTCATGGTGTCTTCGCCCTTGTCATCTCCTTGATCGGTAATTATATGCACACGGTACACGCGGCGCCCCGTAATTGGAGGAGGAGACTGGTGATAAGGAGACGAGCCAGGCGATGATAAACAAACCCTGTGGGAGCGCGTCTTCGCGGTTGTGTACTGCCGAACACGAGCACCCAAGTCTTTGCCCTCGGATATTACGACGTAGTCTTTCTGCGTAAAGAAGCTTAGCTTAGGTTAAACTGTATAAAAACATTAAGGTGGCTCCCTACCTGGGCTTGAAATGTGTTGTAGCGGGTTACGAGCGTTATTTTAGTAACGAAACTACGTAATTTGTAATGTATATGTATATATAGGAAAATAACACACATTCAGTCTATAACTCTTTGAATGCAATATGCTTGTTGAAAATGTGGATTCTCTAACCGCTTAAAATGCCCAGAGACTGTTTATTTTCAGACTGCCGTATCTGTGTAAATATCAGACGTATTCGAATAGCTTGATAATAGAAGCATGTTCCGCAATTTGAACCATACTTTCCACAGATTAAACAATACAGTGACGACTTGTAAGTCCCATAGGTAAGTGAATATATGTAAATCACTACATGCTAGTTGAGCGACTCGCCGTTTACAAGTGTGTGGCAGTTAAATAAAAAAAAAACTGAAATTTACAAGTTTTCGTTTTTGTAAGTCAGTATGGATAAACTAAACAACGACGTCCTTAAATAGTGATATTGGCCAAATTTATTAGCAAACATTCATCTTGTACCTCAATTAAATGCACCTACGACATATCGGCGTCAGAGATTGTTCTTCACATATAGGCCTACGTTATTCGAGAAAAACTTTTCCTCTGAAAAATATCAGATACTATTGTTTCGGGATTATGTTTTTTTTTTTTTTTTTTTTTTTTTTTTTTTTTTTTTTTTTTTTTTTTTTTTTTTTTTTTTTTTTTTTTTTTTTTTTTTGCACATTTGATTTCGAGAAAGCTGTAATTGTGTCTTAAGTGCGTCTGACACCTTCTAGCTTATTTTCCTATATTTTCGTGAAATTTTGGTGTTTCACTAAGCGCTGTAAGGAGTAAAATTTTCACAATGTAGATCATATATGGTTACGAATTTAGTTGCTTAAGTCACAATTTCGATGTTTTTTTTTGTGAAGCCGTTTTAATAAAATGTTGACGAAACTATGCAAGCAAAATTTCTGCACTGTTGACTTGTCGACGACATGAATGTTTTTTTTTGCCATAAAAAGTCATTTTTAATATGTGATATAATCCATAAAATGTGACGAAATATTTGTGTGCTAAATTGAAATGACTTTTTGTTTGCTGAAACTGCCAGTTATGTCTTTCAATGTCAACATACTTTAAGTAAGACATTTTCGTTTTGTTTTTAGTATAGTGGCTTCAAAAAATTGTAACTTCGACACCTTATTGTAGAGGCAACCAAAATACATTTTACTTTGCAAAAATTGTACTCCTTTTGGTGTTTGCTTTATTGACAAGAATCCCACAAAAATACTAAATAATGAGCTGTAATGTAGCCAACACATTTAAGGGTGTTCATGTGGTCAAAATTAAAATTTTTTTAGTTATACGATAAAGTGTTAGTTTTATAGACGTTACTTGTGACTACGTTTTCCTATTTGTAAGAAATTTTAACTATCCTAGTTTTCCCATAGTGGCACGTCAAAGTCAGAATTTGCAAGTTACGTGAACACAGTAATAAGATAAACTAAGTGACATACTCGAATGAAATAATTTGCGCTGAAACGATATATTATGGGCCATGTGTTAAAACATATATTTAAAAAACTAACACACACAGCAAACGCCTTTCGTTTTTTTAATTGTCATAAATGACGTAAACTGCCATTATTTTCAGAATTTTTAAAAAAGTGCAAAGGAAGTTCATTGTATGGTTTTAAATATTTTAGCACATTGCACATAATATCTTATTTCCGTGTAAATTATTTCATTAAAGTAAGTCACTGGGTTCTTGTTATTCCTATGTTCACGTAACTTATGAACTTTGACTTCCAAATGCTGCTATGGGAAGACTATGAGAGCTAAAAAATTATTGCAAGTGGAGAATAGTCACAAGTAACGTTTATTAAACGCATACTATTACGTGCAAATAAAAAATTACGAATTTTTGCCACGTGAACACCCATAGGAGCATTGATGCACGGAAAACAGTAAATGTGTTAAGCCCCTGCCGCAATGCATAGTTTCATCTGCTGGTTCTTTGCCGCTCGCGTTACCGTTATGGCAACGTGCCGGTTTTCTACACTTTGTATGCCACAATGAATGCCCGTGCTTGCCACAGGGGTATAGACTTTTTCTGTACACAATAGGTGGCAGGGCAGACGTGTATTTTTGTTTGTTAACCTATTTTTTCCCGCGCGCTGTCACGGCACTGGCTCACTTTTGTTGGCGTACATAAGTCAACCAATAGCAATCACCTTGCCGCTCCTCGCCGGTGCTGGCCGGTGAGTACAACCCTTGCTGTTCCCAAAAAAGTTAAAAGTTCGCCTGGAATCGGCGGCACAGCACAGCAAGCAGAACCACAGTGACGTCACGGTCACGTGGGCCAATCAGATCGCCAGAATCACATCGGCACGGCACGGCAGTTACAATTTCGTTGTTGCTTGGGTAAGGTTAATTCTACTACAGGTTAGAACGAAAATGTGTTTTCTTATGGGAGAGTTTGGCATAGGGAACATTTCTACCGCTAGTGTCGCTGGTATCGCAGAGGGACCAGAAAAATCCTAAACTGTAGTCAAATTAAACTTGAACAGGCTTGTAAATTACCTAAGTCATTAAATTTAACATTAAAGCGAAAATAAACCAATTTCTCGTTTTAAACTATCAACTTAATGTGGGCCTAACTTAAAACTCAGGAAAGCTCTGTGATTTGTCAGTTTACACCCATTAACGAAACCAGCGCTCAAGCGACAGAAATTTTACCCATGACTAACTTGTAACATTGGTCTTTCCAATCTTCAGTATAATTAACCTAAGGCATGGGCTTTAGTCTGCACATTATACCTGGTAGAGCGGTCACTGTGGTTAACTGTTTGAAACAAATGTTTCGGACAACAAAATTAGTATAGTTACATCTGGATTCATGAGGCATTCGGCGGATTTAGAAAGTTTACGGATACTATCAAAACGTGCCAACTACTGAATGCACGTTTTATGAATCATAGTCAATGAAGGATTTGAATGACTTAATGACTTGATGTACTTTTATTATTGATCTGACCTATCAGTAGCAGCCTATAATTCTTTGTAACGAAATTTTCAACTTTCATAACAAACATATATATTACAGTTATTTTGCATTCTCCGCGAGAAAATCATTTCAAATACGGTTACGTCTATCTCAAGACGGTTTTTAGTACCCAAATTCTAAATTACTAGAGTCTGGAAATTTTCGAGGGTTCACTGACCGGTTCTCTAACCTCTAACAATGTCTGTGTACTCTAGTAGATATCAGCTACTTATATGCTGTTTGCTAACATACTCGTATTTACTCCGTGATCGGGCCTGAATTTAACTGTTACGTTATTACTGGCGTAGCTATCTCTCTCTCTCTCTATCTCTCTTGGAGGTGTCATATATGTCAAAGGCTTGTGCTGAAAAGAAAGTCCTAAATTTCCATGCCCTCATTAATTACTGTAGGAAAGAATACATTAATTTTACTACATTCCTTTAGGTAGATCTAATTTTTTCCCGGGAATACAATGTAAAAATTAAATTTTAAAACTTGAAGACAATCACATTGCAACTTTAATAATATGATGATAAACTGCACGTGCACTGTATGACAACTTAAAGATGAATAATACTGTTGCGTGCCATGTACCTGGAGGCCGGTGGTCGGCGGCTGTTACGTAACACTTTGTGGACTGGCCCCTGACTCATTGGCCAAGGGCTACGTGATGAAAGTCACGCCAAAGCTACGTCATAGATACCTGTCCCAACTGCGTCTTAACCCTACGAGGGCGGCCTACGTGACTCAAGTCACGTCCGAAACATTATGAAATGTCTATTTTTAGACCCATGTAATTCGGGGAACCCCTGGAGTTTGGCCGGAGTATAAAAGAGCAGAATCGGCACATTTGGGGAGAGTTCTCTATTGGTAGTGCTAGAGGAAGGTACTATGCTTGTGGAGAGAGACTGGTGAAGACATCTTGGTGACGTCAGAGTCTACTGTGAGGAGGTAGGCGGCTACCTTCGGAGCAGTGTTGGGCGAAACAAGAGGACTGCTGCGGCGGGCTGACGAGCGAAGAGGAGATGCGCGACGGGAGTCGAACCAAAGACCTCAAGAGTGAAGACAGCGGTGCACTCGGGGTGCTGCGCAGCACACGGTGATTCATCACCACTGCGGAGTATTAAGGTCACTATTTGAGAGACTGTTGATTGGATATATGACTGAATTTTATTGTAATTTGTAGTGTGTAATTAATTGATGGTAAACATTTTTTGTGCTTTAATTGTCAAAGTAAACTAACGTGTCTGTGACACAGGAGTAATTGTGTGCATAACTAATTGTGTTGTGAAAGGTACAGTTCATTGCCGTGATGTTTTTGTAAGCTTTGTGAGTTAGTAAATTAATAACTTAATTAACTCTTTTGTTTCTAATTATAAGACCTCTATCCTAAAAGAACTCATGGGAATTGCCCACATATAAAGTTTTTGCCCTAAACTTGTAACAATACATAGAATATACCACTTCTCTACAGGCGTTGAAGTGTGAAAACCGCATATGTTTCAGACTACGTTATCCACGTAGGAAAATATTTAGCTTGAGTAGTATGCCTACAACGACAACGACATGTCAAGGTCAAAATTATCATGTTACGGCAGCATAAGCCCAACGAAAACTTAATTTAAACTATTAACTTACTCTGAAATTTGATACCGAAAGCTACTTTGTTAATCTTTAACTGTCATAAATCCACCAATTTGAGTATTTGAAAACTGCTGAAATAAAGGATTCAAACTTGATTTCCTGCACATATTTTAAATACAAATCTTGTGGTTTTAAGATTGTATTACTTTATTCAACAGTGTAAGGTATTAACTGCCAGTAAGTTCGTTAGGCTTAGTGGTAAGCGGGGGTTGTATGTTGCCGTAACATGCATATTTTGACACTGACATGTCGTTGTCGTTGTACTATGCATGCTTAAGAAATTGACGTAATGAAATAACTTATAACGTCAACAAAAGTACTTTTATTTCGCACTAGTTGGTACAAGTAGTGGAAAATTATTTTTTCATATTCAAATGGTTTGTGGGTGATGCTACCCTCACATCACAGGCGCAAGCAACTACGTGGATATAATGGTAAAATAAAACTCGATTAAGGCTACGCTGCTTTTTTGTTTATATCTGTGAGAGCTATATTGTTACAGGATCCTTTACGTCATTTTATTTCATATCCTGAAAAGTATGAAAAAATAAGTATTATCAGAGTTAAAAAAACACTCTAAAACAAAATTACATTTTTTAAAAATCCGTTGCAATAATATTACCCTCTTCTGAACGCATAAAATGGTTTCGTCCGAAAGCTAGATCATATAAGAGAATTGGTGGATGAAAAAAAAAACATTTTAAACTGCACAACGTGCCTTTTATAGTGGTCACTGTGCATTCCTGCATGAAGTTACGTGCCTTGACAACAAACTTCATAGTTGCAACAGCATTAATGAGTTAGTGAGGACTCAAGAATTTCACGTACACTTTCAGAACGCCCGTTTGTTAGCACGTGTTTTACATTATATCATTTTAAATTAGGAAGAGAATACAAATAAAACATTTACATAACGAAATTGAAGTAATTATATTATTGATTGGTCAAATGAGAAAATAAGTACTTCAAGTCATTATGAAGAAATAAGTGTTTCTTCACTATCAAAACATGATTCTATGTTTACTTGAAGTAACATTAATGAAATAATACTTGGCCGTTGAGCGCAAGATGGGACTATCTCCGTGCAGTGTTGCCATACTGTGTACGTAAAATGTCGTCGTACAGCATTTCGCCACTTACATTTTCGTCTCTATTTCAGCCCAGAATTCACATACTGTGCTTAGTATGCATTTGTTTCAAGGCATCCTAAATCATATTTCTTGGGAGGCTTGGTAGCTTGTGATTGCTCTCACAAGATATTATTGCATACATAATACCAAGTCTATATAAAGCAGCTCACTAACTCCAGCGTTATATACCTTGCTATATGTACAGTTGAATCAGGAATTTGAAAAACGGACCAAGTACAAGTGAGTAGACTGTTGGGAAACAACAAAAAACTTATTATTGTGGATCTGAGAGTGAAACAGGTTATCAAAAATTGATAACTTGACATTATAGTGCGTGTGTGGAATAATATGAACCATAATTGGCATTGAAAACTTTTGTCTTTTATTGTTTAGAAATTAATAATATTTTTGGACTGGGTACCTTTTAAAAAGTAAGTAACGTTCTTTCTAACAATGGTACATAAAACATAATTTCTTGAGTAGATTTAGTTCAATGTTGGTGTATTCTAGTGTAAAACTAATAATATGGCACATAGAAACAAATTTTGTAAACACAACACCACACAGTGCCTTATACCCATAAAGCATTGTTATGTATTATACTATCAGATAAATCATAATGTCCTTGGTGTAGCTTATTATTAGAGCCTTAGTATACGCTAGTGAAGAAACTACTAAATCACATGGAAACCGATTCTTCAACAATAATCACGTAAATCATAAACAAAATAATGCGCTGTTGGCACATTCATGAACTAGTCAGTTTAACGTATTTCTTGTATAGGACTTGGCTTCTTTTGTTGCTGACAGCCAAGAGAATGCTTTGGAGGGTCGAAATCTCGTATAACCCGAATTCGCTCAAAAATTGGACATGGTGCCTTTTGCAAATTCCCGATTCAATTGGTCACTCACTTGAGCAGCAGCCAATGAACAAGCAGCCGCGGACACAGTGTACTCAAGACACTAGAGTACATCCGGCAAGTTGCTGAACCCGCCACGAATTCGGGTCTTAGTGACAATTTATTATAAAGAATCGACTCACAGGGACTATATTAGTCAATTGGTTTAAATGAGGAACAAAAAAACTTTAAAACTGGGGTTATTGACGGTAGTCTGAGGAAAAAATACGACTACTAACGAGAATGGAGAGGGGGAGGGGAGATGCATACGACGGGTTTTGCAAGCTCGGATGAGACGGAAATTTCTGGCTGTAATTCGTTCTATGATCCCCATCTAAAGAACCACTCTAAAAGTTTGACTGCGTCACGCTAGTAGCTTAGGTCAGACCACAACGAGATTTTTTTCCATGTCGAGCGCAGATGAATAACGAGCGAACCATCCATCATCCCTTGAAAAAAAAAAAAAAAATCCCTTTGGAGAGAAATTGCACCCGTGTTTTTTACGATAGACTTCCTTTTCCTTCGATGGATCTATGAAGCCGGTTTATGCAAGGGACTTTTATCGTACCCGACTGCGAATCCGCTTGCAATCTGTGACCGATATTGAGGTTCGCAAGACAAGATAGGAAAGATAATCGATTCGTTTGTTCAGACGGCATGGTGCTAATTCCTGTTAAGAATAGCCAGGCACAGCTTGAAGTGTGGGATCATTTTAATAATAACGAAGTTGGAATAAAATTTGGAAGTTGAATAGAAAAGAACATGCGTGATGCCATACAGCAAAATTTAGGCGCTAAGTGATGACTTCTGTATTCAACGAGGTCTTGAGCGCTATAATGATGACGTGATGAATGAAACAACTACGGAATGCAGATTGTTATGACCCATCTCTGGGTCAAACGCATGTTATCAACATCCACTGAGTAAGTGAGAACAATGGCGGCTGCGGGAGCGTCGGTTGTTGTGGCTACGACAAAGTTCTACAAGGCGACGCGGCCTATAAAAGCGATGTCACCTCGTGGGAGAGGGTCTCAGTCGCTGTCCAGAGAATATGTGCTTCTACACGCCTTCGAGCTGAGGAGGCTTGACGACAAGAGGCGTGGTCGCGGTGCCGACATCCAGAGAGTTGTGCTAGGGGCTCGAGGGACTCGAAAGGTCACTAGGAACTACGGTATATTATTTCGATTGAAACTGAAATAGTGGCAAGTCAACCATCTCACTTTCTGGAATTCTTCTCTTGCAATCTCTCCCCGAATTAGGTCTATCAGGACTGTTGTATTTAAGGCCAAATTTGTAAAGAAGCGGTATCTCTCTCCTGCAAGTGGAGTCTGCTATAGTTTCTTGTAATAGAGTAATTGTTCAATGTCATGTAGATATATCAGTTGATTGATGGTTAAAAAAAATAAGTGTTTACTGTACGTAGAGTTAGCCTATCATTCTTGAGTGACAAAATGAAAGATAGATTCATTTGAGTGCAAGTCACAACAAAATGAAAAAAAATCGTGACAGCCCTGGAAAACTCGCCGGCCAACGGCAACGTCCACCAAATTTTACACTTGTGAAATTAAGAGTGACCCTCACAGGGAATCGAACCCGGATCGCCATAGTGGGAGGTTAGTTGTCTGACCACTGCATCACCGTGGCTCACTTGGTTTTCAATGGCTTTACGAAATTGACTCCATGCGAATGTTGCGGTGATTCCTTAAGGTTGCCATCTACTTCCATAAAAACAGCTATGAAGTTTTCACACTAAAGTAAGTAACGGGCGACGACCAAACTTTGGTCCACTATTTAATATGTATATTTATAACAAATCATTTTTATATATTTAAAATTCTGATCCCAAGCAGATGATTCACGTTAAGATATATACCATTGCCAAAGTTTCGTCGTCTATTTCTCAGTTTAGTGTTAAAAAACGTTAACAAATGACCCGTTTTTCTTGAGGTAAATGCCAGCCTTAAGAGCGCCGCCTACCTGTGCGATAAATGCTCAGAAATGACGGATCTGTAAGGGCGACCGTTAAGAGCACATCAAATACCGCATTGCCACGTGCCAAGCACTGAACTATCAAGTAAGGTTCCCGCCGGTACGTTTTAATTATGTGACTTTAATCAGTGACCATATACATTTATTGAGGCATAGTTTGTAGTTAGTTCAGTGCACGTTGCTACATGAGTTTTACTTGCATCCGGTTGGTACGTTATAAAGACCAGGGTCCTGATTAAATATTTGCGTTGCACCCATAAAAAGCGATATTTATTCGGCCTCCAGCGGTCTAAAAAAAGCCGTTTTTAGCATTGTTGGAGAGGAGGGCTTATAAAGAGTGATTTTAGCGAGGTTGGTGTATTTACAATGAAGTTTAATTCTTGTCAGAAGTGTAGTTGTTTTCGCACATTGCAACAACGCTCATATGACGAATCATTTCGTAAAACAGTATTAACGAACCCTCTGTAACGCATTTGAAGCGCCTAGTGGGTGTCGCCATTAACAAAGGCTATAGCGAATTCCTCGCTCATCCAATGTCCTTGCGTACAGCTGTATGAATCAGTCGGTACATTTTGATTGTTACTTCGGTTACTTGGTTTGTATTTAAAAGTGTCAGGAAACTATAAATTATTTAAAAGTAAAACAGTAATTAGGACTTCTAAATTGTTCACTTTATCCCGTACCTACTAATGCAGCATGCTTTTCGGATGTCATATATCTGAATCTAGTGCGTACATCAGATGACACAGACACATTCTACTGCTAATCAGTGTCATAACCAACAAGCTGGCCAGCCGTGATTGTCATATGTTCAATCAATCCCGTAGAAATACCACTATGCCACTAGAGTCGCGCAGGTTGTTAGAACTAATAACATCATCAGATGTGCTGGTACAGGGTTTCCTCCATCCGCTTGTGTTGCACCCCCTACTTGCTTCGTCTACACAGGAAATAATTTGTACATTTACAAGGATATTCTTGCAACGTAACATAAGAACATTATCAGTCAGATAATAAAAAAAAGATGTCAGAAACCTTTTAAAGTGGTTACAAGTATCACAAACAACTTAGGGAATTAGTAAAATAACGCCAATGAGCAGATTTTCCGAATTGAAACAAAATGAACCTAGGAGACCTTTCACATTTTACAAAACAATTTCGAACGTTCACAAAAAAATTTTCGAAACTAGTTTCCAAAAATTTTTTTCGAAACACTACAAGCAATCATTGTAAAATGAACTAGATATTAGCAGTAAATATACAAATTTTGTTTGTAGATTTACAGAAATGTTTGTAAATATACAAATAAATTTGTAAATCTACAAGATTGTTGTAAATTTTACAAAATATTTTCGTAATTTTACAAAAAACTTTTTTTGGAAACTGGTTTCTAAAAAACCTTTTTGTAAAAGTACAAAACATTTTTTTTTACTGTGTAGTACTTGCCTTTATGACTAGGATATCTGTCTGTGCTCTTATGACATGTGTTCTACTCGCGATTTGGATTGTCTATGACTGGAACATCTTCTTGAGCCTTCACCAGAGACTTTCCTCATGGGCAAAGCGATGGATCTATGGCGAAAAGATTTTTCTAGCATTAGGTTTCAATACCTTATGTTCACATATGCATTTCTGCTTCATGGCCGGTGATAGAATGTTTTATCTATCGCTTGTCTTGGAGTTCTACTTGCAAGTCACAGACGTTTGGTGTCACAATAACCTTAGTTCTGATTGGTGAGTAAAATGAGAGATGTGTGTATGCAAATACACAATGCCCATATGCACGCAAGGCTTTGAATCAAAATAGTGCAAAACTATTTCCGCGAAAAATTCGTGACTCATCTCACGATTCATATTGGCGTGTAAGACTATTCATTTGTTGAACTTTTTCTATTCTTCTGCCAGTACTAATTTCTTTCATTTCAGTTGTGGATTTATTTTTTTTTTCATTCATGATGTTGGCTATCGTTAGTTGGAAATCCTAATGCTCGATCCACTGTTTGACATCTCGAGTCTTCGAACAGTCTGAGGTGATGTGTTGACCATGACGTCAATCCGCTTACGCTTCACACATAGGCGGCTCCTATAACTTGGCTTTCAAATTGTTGTGACATGTTACAATCTGTGTGTTGTAGCGGTTAACTGAGCCGTCTTGTATAGCCTGGTGTAGTCAATCCTACAAACGAGTAGGCCTACACAATTTTTTTTGGTAGCTGGAAATTTTCATTTGTGAAACCAAACTCAGTATTTTACTGCCGTGAAACACTGTGTTAACTTAACTGAATAAGCGAATGAAGGTAATAGATGTTGGCATCACTGAAAATCCTGGGAACCAAACGTCTATGCATATCAGCTCACAAAAGCGCTTTGACAGAAGATCTGTTTGAAAAGTTCACTCGTTTGTGGGACAGGTAGGGTGTACGCCCTTTTCAAATGCCTTTGGGTGAAAGTGGTTACAGCCACCTGTACAGAAATTTAGGCGTGTGATCTTTGGTCAATTCCTGCAGTGGATTGGTATTATAAATTGAAGTGTTTTATGAATGAGCGTCATTGCGAGTGAATGTTATCGAGCTGCAGAAAACCCCATAGTAAAAAAAAAAAAATTTCGCATCTGTTGTCGTGGAAGTAAGGCGCACTACTTTTTGTCTCTGTTTTGTATATTGTATTGTCAGTTCACATCCATTCGAGTTTCTTGTCATTTATGTCCATTGTTTGGTCAGGTTTCTTGCGTGTTAGTTTGTTGTTTTTTTTTTTCTCGTCTTTCTGGGTACGACTATAACTTGCCCCAAAAATAATTTGTTTTTTTTTTTTTTTTATTAATTTTTGTTTTTGTGTTGTCTTTCTGGATACAACTGTATTCCTTTCCGAGATTATGTAAATATTATTCGTGTGTCGACTACAGCTAATAAGATACCGTCTATTTTTTTTCCGTTTTTGTTTTGTTGTGGCGTTCCTGCAACTCGCCAACAGTAGCTCACAGTGGCGTACGTCCAAAGAACAGTTGAGTTTTAAATTCAGGTGTGACCAAAACACCTTGCCACGTGACTCTCATCATCAAATGCCATGTTGGAATTGCTGATTATTCGCTTATTTTGATAACCTAGAAATGCATAGTATATGTAATCATAGCTCTGTGGCAAACTTTATAACATTTACGATAGTTCAATAAATCCATAAAACCTGACCGTATATCACGTGATTAATCAGATATTTTTGAATCGCAAAATAATTGCCTGCTGTTCAAAGTAGTTAGGTAATACATATATAAAAATTATTTGCTAAATCCGCATTACTTTGCTTGATGGTAAAGCTCGGTATTGATAATGCTTTAGATTCTAAAATGGAAAACTAAACATTAATAGCTACAAGAAGGGTACATAGCTAGTTGGAATCAAATGCAGTTAACCAACATTAAGATTTTCCAGGAGAATACATCAGTAGTTTGTCAAATTCCACCAAAATACCGAATATTTAGTTCAAATTTCAAATTCATAAATTCTTGGGTTTCAAACAGTAACATCTGTAATGATCAATAAATTTTACGAAAAATGCACAAATTTGACGGCTTTTCAGCAAGTTTTGGAAAAATGAAAGAAAAAAGACAGCAATATGATTGAAATTTGGATACATTTATTAAATGTTATTGTGAGAATATTGCTAGCTTCTTATATCTCGTTTTTTTTTTTAGAAAATTTAGATTTTCCGTTGATTTTAATTCAATTTAGAGGTAACTGAACGAGTTTCGGTTTTATTTAAAAGAAGATACTGGCAAGTGCGTTGGATTCCATCTGTATTCTGTATCTTATACTGCCGTAATTCTCAACCCCATGCTTCTGATGGTAACACTAAAGTCTGTTAGGTAGGCCTTCGTTTAAATAATTGATGTTCCCAGATTTGCCACGAAAAATTGTTTCCTGGCCTTTGGATACAGAGAATAGTGCAGCGTCGGTCAAAGCCCAATGACTCATCAGAACTGTGATAAAATTTTCATCGCCCTATTCACACTGCGACCAACTTTGTTTTCAAGAATAGTTTCAGAATGAAAGTTTTTTATTAGACTGTATAAGAAGCAATATCGGGGGAAAGTAGACAAAATACATTTTGCCGTAGAGGGTCGATCATAAAGGCGTTGATGATGCTACTTTTAAACTTCAGCCGAAGAGAGAACGTAAACAAGTATTCGTGGGTGACAAAACTTTTAAATTAAATCTGTTGAGAACGTTTCGACTGTCACCTTCAATATTTTGGGTTAGTTATATCATGCCTGCTTTAAGAATGAAAATAGTGGACGAGAATTTTGCTTCAAACTAACTTCAGTATTTACGAAACAAGAAGGGAGGTTTATATTTTGTATTTGAAAAGAAAAAAATCGTTAGTAGTATTCGAAACTAATTAATACGTGTTAATATATAAACTTCATTTACTGAAATAAACAATGTATGTATATCATTACTTACACAATTTAAATTAGACATGTTCTACCGCGTGGTTTTACTGGGATCTATAGTACTTTCTATCCGCGTGTTTTGTGGCATGTATAAAGAATCTATTCTACAGAAAGCTGTTGAAAACAAGTGTATTTTGTAAGAAAACTTTTTTTTTCTGGCTGTCTCTACGTGGCCAGCAACGTGTTGATAAATCATAAACAGTATTGGTAGTAAAAATTTTGATATTTTACACATGGGTTGGTTTACATACTGGTCTCCTTGTTGGCATTATATGTGGTTCCTAATTACTTATAGAATATTTAAATAAATTCCCAGCTTATGGTATTCAGAAACTGCCATATCAAAATTACAGTTTTACAGCTTTTGTACTGGGCAAGTAAAATAAACCTACTCGAGTACACAAATAACCATCACAATTTACTGCCTACAGAATACACACTCAGCAAAAAAGTTGAATAACTACTACAGTAATGATACTTTTCCTTCCTTTTTTTCCGTGGATAATTTTAAAAATTTTATTTTCGATGACATTTGTGCTATTATTTAAGTGATCTAATATGTTCTACATGAAAATTAAGCTCTACATGCTTAGATATTTTAATGCGAATATCTACTAATTTTGAAATTATATAACCCAAATATTAAAGTCTTTAATGATATCTTAACATCTGTTAATTTCCTGCATCTGACAAACATTGGTGCGTTTAATATTTTTCTGAGTGAATCTCAAGTGCTGATTATTGTTTGCGTCAATTCTTCCGGCCATTCACTAATTAGTGTACATAAGTTATTTCGCAGAGTGAACCAGAAAATCAGTACATCATTGTGGCGCAAAATTTATATTCTGGTACGTTATGTTGGAACGTAGGTCTACTTTCGGTAAATCTATGCTTTCTATATACTTAGTTTAATTAAATGTCACATGCGTGCTTATCTGAGAGTATAAAAATTTTACCAAATTGCACCAAAAACTGAAGAAACTCTAAGCTGCACGTGTAGGTCTAACTCTTGCAAAAAGGTCACTAAACAACTTAGAGTATAACGAATATTGTACTGTTTAGGTTCAAACAAATTATTACTTAGTATGAACAAGTTTAGTTTTCTTGCCTAGCAGTCTTACTGCTCATTTCTTGTACAGTGAATTAAGTTTTATAGCTTGAGAAAAGTTGAGCTACACTAACTAAATCTTTTCGTGTAATTTACAAGGTATCAATTTCTACCTTTACAAACGTTTGTGAAGGAACAGGAATTTTCCTTGTTATATATTATACATATATACACACATATTAAAGTTACCAGAATTTTTATTGTAAAAATTATTTTTGTGTTCTACCAGAATCGCAGGTACGTCAGAAAATATGTACATGGTTAATATACAATGCATAGTCTGTGGAATATGTTTTGCTGGATTAAAATTAATATTCATGTAGGTGACATTTTACTTAATAAAGACAGTTTAATAATGTAATATCGATGGCCTAGAATGAAAACCTCTTAACTCCACTTCTGAAATTGGCTGTAAAAGTTAACAATAAAAAATTAACCAGTAATTTTTAATTTATCTAAGGAAATTAAAGTAAGGCAATTTTAATTTATTGTTTACAAAATGGGAGTTATGAATATTATCAACACGTTATATATATATTTTTTTTCACCCAACTTTTACTTCAATTTTGCAGTTACGAGGTTTTCATCCTAGGCCATCGATATGTAAATTACAAACATGCATGCAGTATATAGATTTCTCAGTTCTAGTAATAAAGTGTATGGTTATTGTTCTGAAGGGTGCAGGTTAGATTCTCGGTGCGTCCAAATTTTTTCTAAATAATTAAATATAAAATAATTTCTTTTTAAACTGTTGTTTTCCAAATGAGTTCGTTTACATGATCACAAAGAAATATATAGTTGAAGTTTGTTCCGTTGCGTGTAAAAATACAAGGCTATATAGTTACAAATATAGTCCTTGCATTTTTTTTACAAGAAAAAACATTTAAGTTCTACAAAAAATGTTTTTTTGCAACTGGGTTTCCAATGATTTTCATTCTCAAAGTTCAAACAATAATTTTAGTTTGTACTACTTCGTATATTTATATTTAAGTTGTTGTCTTTGTGGAGAAAAGTAATGCTTGTAAACAACCGCACTAGTTCAATGCGCATGCTATTTTGTTTCAATGGATGACATAGTTTGATTTCTGTTGGCTGTGTGTATCATCGTTTTTGATATGTCTGTGAATTACGGGTTTGTCGCATCAAGTATTTTTTCCCGCGAAACGTTGATCTTCATTAACTGATTTTGGACGTTATTTTTACAACAAAAGAATATTGAGTTATGTGCGTTTCAAATAATCTAACAGATGGCTCGGAATAATTTTGTTACGCAACACACCATGAACGCTGACTTGCTATTCACGTGGCGATTTGCCAGTTCGCATTTCCTGAAATTTCACTTGTTTACAAACTCACTCAACTGAAGCACAACCAGAATGGTTTTCCAAATGCTGAAACGGAAGTGTGTACCGCAACATAACTTCACGGCTTTTATGAAATTGCTAGTGAGTCGAGCCGCCATTTTCATTAAGCTTCTTCGACTCATATTAAGTTTCATTCAAGACGTTTCATATAAACTGTACCTGCTGCCTTTTACTTGGAATGCAATATAAATAAACGAATTTGTTTTAAATGACACATCCTTTCGCAGCAAGTATAAAGAAGTCGATTCATACTTTCTTCTTGTTAATAAGTTGCCATAATTGCTTTCATCATTAAATAAACTTGCTATTAAAATAAAGTAAATTGCTTGATCTAGTGTTTAAAGTAAAAAAAAAACAGACTTTGTTATTTTTACGACCTTATGTTAAGCTGTATCAGACTTATACAGATCGTTATTTATTTAGTGTTAGTTGCATACATCTCACAGCAAGTAGGTGCACTTATTGTTTATTCTCTGATAAATTTTGTCATAATAGCTGACAAATTTTACAGTATTTTAAATGTTCAGTGTAGCGTAAGCGTATTTAAGTGTAAATTTGTGCAAAAATATATGTTTCTGAATTAGTGGCTGGCAATTCGGTAGATGGTTCCTTATGAATGACAAAGCAGAAAATGTAAAAATAACAATTAATACCTAAAAGGTGGTTAAATAAAGTTATAATTTGAAACAGAGTGAAGTTTAATAGCAATTCTCTGAGCGATGTGAAAATTATTGAATTCAGAAACCATCATTAAAACTTTTTTTGAGCATTTAATGCTCTCTTTTGGAGCAGTTAATCCTAAGAAAATAAAAGCAGAACTTGTTTCAGTTGCCTATTTACAAAATAAAATGCAACAAAAATATGAGTCAGTGGCTGCAATTAAGTGTGAAGAAGGTAAGCAATACATCCTGTGTTTAGAGGTTGAAATATTGTAAGTATGTGATGTTTGGTAAATTTTTACCGATATGCACACCTGATATACGCCACATATAAAGATGTGTGCTGGGTATAGGTGTATGTATGGAACTGCATTGATGTAAGATTCTCGAGGTTTTGCTAGTTGCAGTTTTGCGACATGCTTTTAAAGAACTGCATAACAGAATGCATTTTCTGAGTCTGCAATCCATGCACAAGCGTTTTGTTTGCGATTCCATAGTGGAAGTTGCAGTTCTGGTTTACATGCTAGATATTGCATTATCCTTGGTATAAACATTTGTGTGAATTTTTCTTGTAAACGTGTATTATAGGCACCTGCAGCAGCTTATAAGACATGAAATTAGGGCGGAAGATTGGCCCAAATGTTTTGTATTCACTGCCGTCATGCTAAATGAAATGGGCACTGAAGGAACATTTTCTAATCGGGTGCTTTACAGTGACGAAGCAACTATTCACGTTAATGGTTGTGTAAATCGTCACAACTGCAGGACTTGGGGATCACAACAACCGAATGCAATCAAAGAGTACGCTCGTTACTCTCCTAAAGTTAATGTGTGGTGTAGTTTGATGCACAATCGAGTTGCACGGCCTTTTGTGTTTGCCAAGAAAACTATCGCCGGCAACATTGATCTAGACATGCTACAGCTGCACGCATTCTCTCAGATTGAAGATATCGAACGGCAAAGTGGAAGTAACGTGATATTCCAGCAATATGGTGCACCACCGCATTGCAGCCAAGATGTGCGCAATGTCCTCAACGCGCGGTTTCCAAATGGTTGGATACGGAGGGATGAGCCCTGTTCATTGGCCACCTAGAAGTCCCGATCTGACTTCACTCGATTTATTATTTTGAGATTATGTAAAGTACATTGTTAATGCTGAGAAGATACGAGATTTGCAGCGTTTATGTCAGCGAATCACCTTTGCAATCAACAAAGCGACGCCAACAATGCTCCAGAATACGTGGATGGAGATCGAATATTGCCTGGACATTTGCAGATATGCAAATGGAGCACACAGAGAAACACCTTTAAGGCGAGCAAAACTTTGATTCTCCCTGTTTGTTTTAAAGCAAGAACCAACCCAATCGGTTAAAAAGTTTCGAAGTTATGATTATATAAATTGTGTGCTCATTTTTCGATGGTTATGTATGTATGTATGTATATGTATGTATATATATATATATATATATATATATATATATATATATATATATATATATATATATATATATATATATATATATATATATATATATATATATATATATGGGTGGGTTAGTTACCAAGTGGTGTAAGTACAAAATGCAAATATTTCAGGAGAGAGAATTTAAAGTTTGCGTCCGTGTTAAACTTCAGGGATTACTTTATTTAATACGTAATGCAATGGAAGAATGTAGTGGACTAGGACACATATCACTTCGTAAGTATGTAGACCTCACTGAAGGCAATTCTGTAGTAGTGCAAGTCCATTTTCGATCTTTTGTGACTTACACCACTTGGCAACTAACCCACCCTTATATATATATATATATATATATATATATATATATATATATATATATATATATATATATATATATATATATATATATATATATAT